>CAUYQU010022134.1:0-35843 GCA_963574635.1 Cheracebus regulus | reverse complement strand
TTGCTATTGTAAACAGTGCCATAATAAACATATATGTCCATGTGTCTTTATAAAGGAATGTTTTGTAATCCTTTGGGTATATACCCAATAATGGGATTGCTGGGTCAAATGGTATTGCTATTTCTAGATCCTTGAGGAATCACCACACTGTCTTCCACAATGGCTGAACTAATTTACCCTCCCACCAACAGTGTAAAAGTGTTCCTATTTCTCCACATCCTCTCCAGCATCTGTTGTCTCCTGATTTTTTAATGATCAAGAAATGGTCCTAATTAAAGTCTGATACCAAGTGATAGCAATGGTGTGATAAAAAAAAAAGTTCAGACACTGCTGGTTGAAATGATAAATGATACAACCCCTTTCAAATACAGTTTAGCAATTTTTTAAAAAGTTAAATGCATACCTCCTATATAATTCATCCATTCAACTCCTAGGTTTTTATCCAAGAGAAATAAAAGCATATGTCCATACAAGAACTTGTATATGATTGCTCATCACAGCTTTATTTGTAATAGCCCCAAACTGGAAACAGCACAAAATTCCATTAACAGGTGAATGGACAGACAAAGTTTAATGTGTCCCTATATTGGAACGTAAGTCAGAAATAAAAATAAATTAACTTTCTACAAAGAACCTGACCCATGTTCTTCAAAATTGTAAATTAGGTCAAAAAATCAAGAAAAAAACTGAGAATTTTCAGAGATGAGAAACAACTAACAAAACATACAGACTACATGCAGTAAGGTTACCTAGATTGGATTCTAGCACATTAAAACCAAGTGAGTTTAAAAAATGATGAATTTCTTATAAAGTCTATAATTCAGCCATTAGTGTTGTAAGCTTCATTTCTTAGTTTTGACTAATGTGCCATAGTTATGTATAATGTTAACATTCAGGGAAGCAAAGTATTACATGAGTCTAATTTACTATATTTGCAACTTCGCTATAAATCTGAAATTATTCTAAAACAAAAACGTTTTTCTGAAGGAATTAACTACTGATACATGTTACATTATGGATGAATCTCAAAATTATTATGCAGAGTGAAAGAAGCAAAACAGAAACCAGCACATATTGTATTATTATATTTATATAGAACTCAAGGAAATGCAAACTAGTGTATAATGACAGACAGAAGATAATGGTTTCCTGGGTAAGGGGTCAGGGAACAGAAAAGTGTAGAAGCAAGGAATGGAAAAGGAATAGAAAAAAATCAGAGGTAAAAACAGATATTTTCATTATCTTAACTGTAATGGTGGTTTCATGAGCATGTATATATGTCAAACCGCATCAAATTTTACTTTTTAAACATGTATGTTTTATTATGTCAATTATACTGTAATGAAATTGTTTTAAAGGTAATTCATTTAAATATTTATTTGTAGGCTATGGAAATTATTGACAACTCAATGTGAATAAAGCAGGCAGAGCTAAGAAAACAAATTCAAAATAATAATATAAGCTTTATAGAACAGAATCTCCTATTAGAAACTATAAAAGTAAATTCATAGGACAATAACTTGCTCTGCTGGACATGAAAGCCTTCTTAATTCACTGAATGGAACATTCAGATGAAAAAATTAAAAGCATCTGCATGAGGGTTCTTACCTAGTTTACTGGCTTTTATAAGCTCCAATTAAATTCCAATATTTACTTATTGACAATGCTTACCCTAAGAGATTAACATGAGATATACAAACCATTTTAAAGGACTTTTAACACAAGATATTTTTCCCAACTAAGAAAATAAAGAAAAACAGTGACAAGAATATTTGTGAAAGAATGTTCATCAGAAAAATAAGTTCAGGGATAATTTAAGATGATACCATAACCAAATATTTTATAGGAGATGTGGAATATTTTACTGCATATCCAATACCAAGGTGTGCTTTTTGACATTATGGATTTTGAAAACTAAGTGAGGTGAAACTTGTTTCATTATCACATTATTTTGAAACTGTTTTTTCAAGACTCTTAGTCTTCAAATCTTAATAGTTTACAATATTCCAGGAAACAGTTGCACAGAACATGTAAAGCCCATGGTGTATCCCATGGTTCCAGTCTTTCTAAGATTATCCTCTCTGACAACAGAAAATATACTGAAGAGGTGACAATGCAATAAACACTAACATACTCCAGGAAATTTTTTTAAAAAGTTATGTCAATGGAACCCCAGTCAGAGAAATGGTAAAATACTTCCAAAGAACTCGTACTGTTTCAGCCATCTTGCTGAGGTGACGTGAACTCTCCATCTAAAATTTGTTTTGAATGTCAAGACTGATAACACCACATGTGCACCATGAGGGTGTGAATAAGACTTCCTTTAGTCAAGAGAGCATATCAAAATCTCGAACAGGTCCTAAAATGGCTTGAGAGACAGTGGGATGGGAAGCTACCTAGCTTGGGTTTTTATTATAGTTGGAAGGGTGACTGGAATGATGGTTCCCTTGCATGAGCTAGGATGATCAGAGATTTGAATTTCCTGCCAGTGACAAAGGAAGGAACACCAGGCTTTCTTATCAGCTTCCCTAGATATACTGGAAGAAAGGGAATAGGGATATTGGGTCTTGAAAGCAGTCAGCAGTCACACATCAAAAATAGAGTCAGATTCTTTCTTAGACATACAAAAGAGACAAAAACAGTAGCATGATAATGATTTTTAAAAAGATAATACAGAAGATGAAGAATGTATGCGTACATTAAACAAAATTTGAATGAGAACACTGAAATAATTTGTAGCTTATATCCAGGAAAGGCATATATCCTTTTTTAGAGGGGTGCTCCATTACATTCTGGCACTGCAGGGTCCTCTAGGCTCATCTTGTATAATTCCTGCCCCAGTCTTAGAATCACACAGTTCTCCAAGGAGTCTTGGTCCCTTTTATCGGAGAATTGCATTAGAAATCAATATCTGGATACAAGATGCATTTATTGCTATTGGTATGTCAGTGCTTCTAGTTCCTCTCAGCTGAGAAAGCAAGAAACTATGTATATGTACTAACCATGTATATACTCATCTCTATAAATATTTCTGTATGTAGCCATCTGAATCTATATTAAGCCAAACATTTAAATTTAAATTAAACATTTAAATTTCAAGGGTAAGGAAAAAAGCACCTAAGAAGAAAACGCAAAGTACATTGAATAGGGGAAAAAATAAAATTGACCTCATACTTCTCTACAACAAATATAATGCCAGAAGATAGAGAGCAACATCTAGTGAGTTATAAGGCAAAATAATACGCCAAAGGAATTTACTACCAGCCAAGTTGCCATTCATATATAAAAGCAAAAGTAAATTTTTTCAAGCATAACAAAATTAGCAACTATGTATGCTTGAGCCTTTCTTTAAAAGACTACTGAACTATAAAACTGAGCCAATGGAGTGAAAAAATAAGGAATTTAAGAATGAAGAATCTGCAGAACAAGGTGAGGAGAACTGACACAGTCTAAGCATAGAAGAAAATTTTCAGAATTTGAGGACTACAGTTATGAAAGATAATAGATATATTATAAACCTTGAGAAGATAAAAGTTATAATCAAAGGACCAAGAGGAGAGAGGGAAATGGGAATGTAAGGGTTCCACTTTCACTTTCATTACCTTCCATAGCAAAGAATCAATATGTGCAGTCCAAAGTTATATCCCAGAGTTAAGTAACATAGGTTCTTTCTCAAAATCATTTTTTTCTGAATTTAGAAGATTCTTTTAGGAACTAATACTTTTGATGGTAAAATACGTTTATTTGAAATTCAGCTTTTACTTCAAGTTTCGTTTCACAGTTTTCCTTTTTGGTTAAATTCAGGTAAAAATTGATATTAGAGTTTTAACATAAAAAAGTGTATCAAGTACAATAATTTTCTAAAATCATTATTCTATAGCTATATATCTATCCATCCACTTGGCTTTATAACTAAACATTTAGAGAACTATCCATAAAAATGTCCACCAAATAGTTAATGAAGAGATAGAGTAGCAAGATTGGGGATATATTAAATAATTGTTTTATTTTAGAATAGCTTTAAATTCACAGAGAAATTGTGAAGATATTACAGAGCAATCTAATATACCTCACAACCAATTACCCCAAAAAGAACATCTTACATTAGTGCAGGAAATATACATTAGTATAATGTGATTATAATAATTTATCACGAGTCAATATGAATACACTATTATTAACTAAAATCATGTTCTATTCATATTTCCTTAGTATTGATATAATATCATTTTTTCAAAGATTCCATTCAGGGTGCTACATTACATTTAGTCGGCATGTCTCTTTGGACTCCTCTTGTCTATGACAGCTTGCACATCCTATTTTGTAGGATGTTCTTCAGTTAAGGTTTGTATGGTGTTTTTCTAATAATGAAACTTGGACTATTGGTTCTTAGAAGGCCAGGGTGGTAAAATGTCATTCTCATCACATCATATCAAAAGTACATACTTTTAACAGGACATCATTGTTAATATGAATTTTGACCACTTCACTGAGATAACATTTGTCAGTTGTTTTCACTGTAAAGCTTACTGTTTTTTCCTCCTTTCCAAACTGTACTCTCTGAAAGAAAATCATCATGAACAGACTAAAGAATGAAGAGTTAGGCTTCACTTCCTTGAGAGCAGAATATCTACATAAATGATTAGGTTGGTGCAAACAACATTGTAGTTTTTGTCATTAAAGGAACAGCAAAAATCACAATTCCTTTTCCACCAACCCAATATTTGTAAATCTTCTGCATGTAGGATTTCTCCATTTCCCTCCAACATAATTATCATTTATTTACATTGTTATCTCTAACAATATGGACTGACTTTATTTTATATTTTATATTATAACTGAATACTACTTTATTTTATTGCTCAAATTCTTCCAGCTTTGGTTTTTAGGAGCTCTTTCAGTGGGCTCCTGAGTCCCTTTGACCTAATCCCATCATTGTGGGTTTGAGGGCGTTTTCTTAGAGGGGTGCTCCGTTACATTCTGGCACTGCAGGGTCCTCTAGGCTCATCTTGTATAATTCCTGCCCCAGTCCTAGAATCACACAGTTCTCCAAGGAGTCTTGGTCTCTTTTATTGGAGAATTGCATTAGAAATCAATATCTGGATACAAGATGTGTTTACTGTTATTGGTATGTCAGTGTTTCTAGTTCCTCTCAGCTGAGAGAGCAAGAAACTATGTATATATACTAACCATGTATATACTCATCTCTATAAATATTTCTGTATGTAGCCATCTGAATCTATTTTAAGCCAAACATGAGTTCATATTTTCTCCAACTCTATAGATCATTCTAGCCTTCTACTTTTGCTATGACTTCCCATTCCAACAGCAAAAAACTTAGCTTCCATCATTTGACATCCATTTGCCTAACTTCTCAGTTCTGATATTCATACATATACAGTGGTTTCATACTTGTTAACTGATACCCCCCAAAGGAAACAAATTTATCAACTATAGTAAAATGCTTATTCACATTTCTTTTTGCCATTAGTCTTTCAGATGCTACTCATTTACAAAGTTACTTAGGTGAGCCTCTGTGCCCCTATTCTCTTTAGTGAAATTTTTCCATATTTGTAATGCAGTTAGATTATTTTGTCTCAGTTTGCATTCCATCCTGTGATTTCTCAGCATTTTACGTGACTTTTTATTTGCATGCATTAAGGCTCACTCTTTGTGCTGAAAAATTCAATGGGTTTTGACAAATGCAGTGTCATGTACCATATATGCTATCCATATCAGAATTAAATTATCAGGCAGAATGGCTTTACTACACTAAAATATCCTCATATCCTCATACTTCACCTATTCAATCTCCTCCCCACTAGGTATCCTTTCTATGCTAGCTTCCTTAGAGTTTTCTCTGTTTCTTGTTTTAAAAATTAGCATGTATCATTTGCTTACAAATTGAAGACGTTAAACTTTTTAAATGAGACCTATTTCTTTAAATTTACTTCATTAAGGAAGTTGCCAGGGTGAAACAGCATATTTAGAATGAGTATTCAATGTCTTTAAAACAAAAAGAATATGGTAGTACCTCAACATTAAAAGGGCTAAATTTAAAACATTGTTTCTGGGTAACCAAAACACCATTCTTTAAACACTGGAAATTTTAGGGAAACAAACAGATGATATTTAAATGTTGTGGTATAACTATAAAAGATGTATCTCTATGTTTCTATTTAAGATTAAGATTGGCTTAAGTGGCTAATAAGTGGCTAGAAAATTAAGAATAGCCACAGGCTCACTCAAACATCTTGCACGTCCTACACTATGTGTTGAGTAGCATGATGATGCAGCCTGGCCTGCGGATTTCTAACCCTGGCCAGGAGATTACCAGGTCTCTATGACATTGAGACCTAAAAACCCTGGCTGCTCTAGAGACAGGGCCACCTTAGCACAGATGCAATTTCATGAACCTTAAAACAAAGCTTTCCCTCACAAGATGGTTTAAACTTTCTTTATGAATTTAGAAAAAAAAAAAAAACCTGACAACCCAGACTGAATAGAAGTACACAAAAAAGGAAGAATCCTCCAAATTCCGAGAATGGTCTTGTGATGAAAACCCTCTCACTCAGGCAGTTATCCTTCCCCTGACTGCATGTGGCAGGGCCTCGAGCTTGCTCCTGTTGTCCATCTTGTAGGATCCCTGCCAGAATAAGCTTCTTGAACATCACACAATGCCCAAGATGTATTTTTTATGTGAATCTAACCGAAAGGAAGTGAGTCAACCAGGGCCACCTGAGAGCTTTCAAACCTGACGACCATCTGAGAGCTGTGAATGCGAGAAAGGTTTACAGCAGGTTAGCTGCCTGTATATGCTCCACAAAAATTACATGGAGGTGGTCATTACCATCTGTAAAATAACTAAGGCAGTTGCAATATCACCAGTATTGCCTTTTTGTTTCCAAATGTTATGTTGCTTTTGTTGTAAAAATAATTTAAAAAGGACATTACTATCATTTCTAAAACAAACTTTTTGAAACATCTTATTTCCCTTCTTCTGTGTCAACAATTTAGTTTTTCTTTTATTCTAACTTTAGCAGCAATAATAATTAATAAACCTTCATAATTGAGGTTAGTACATTAACTGAAAACTCACGTCATCCGAAAACCCACCCTGTGGACATTTAACTTTCAGATTCCTTGTATTTTTTCCAAGTAAAAATTTGAATAATATTGTATTATAGAGGATTAATAAGATAAAATAAAAACTTTAAAATTTCAATGATATCCTTCTTATTGCAATGTTTATGGTTTCATAGTACCTTTTTGCCTCTTATAGGACAATGACTATTCTATCTTGTATTATAATTATTTTTATACAAGCATTTAATTGCACACACATTACTGAGAGCTTGATGTGGGTAACAGATTTCATTTGGGAGCTGGATATGTGCAAAGGTCCAAAGAAATAGTCTCTACAATGAAGGAACTTTTTATTTAACGGAATAGATCCACATACAATTTTTTAAAGTGCTAGGATTTAAAAATTTTAGAAAGGGTTAAGAGAGGAAGGACTAAAGAGGAAGTCATGCTAGCTTATCTTACTCTCCTAAGTTTCTTACTTCATAATTACATTCAATCCAATATACTTACCTGCATCCTTTCTGTTCCATTGGAAGTGCTCTCTCACTAAGATTGCCAGTGATCGCACATACACTCTTAAAGAAAAATCAACCAAAGCAAACAGATATTGATTTTATTCTAATACTACTGCCAGCCATAGGGGAAGCAGTACAGACACATCTGGATACTCAGCTAAAGTAAAGAGTAGAGAGTTTTGCTTTGCTTTGACAGGCTGGGGTTGAAAAATTATATGGCATTGTATTTGGGTAATTGGCTTTACCCAAATGAACAGTGAACTTTCCGCCTATCTTCATGACGGGGTAGTTTTACAGCTTACAACATGGTGACTAAAGTTAGGCTCCTACCTTTCTACAAAGTAAAGAGCTTTCTCTTTCTTGAAAATTACATTTCAATTAGAACAACAGTAGGTCCTTGGGAAAGACAGTCTTGAGTTGTAAAGCTTGCAAGAGGAATTTTTTTTTTAATTTACATCTCAAGGAGGCCGATGAACACTTTAAAAATTATACTTTTCTTTTTTTAAGAAAATGCTTTAAGAGAGGTCAGTGCCTAGAAGCCTCTCTAAAGTTGATTCAAGCTGTGAAAACCATTTAGTTTCCCCTGGTGGGTGTTAAAGCAAATAAGGATTTTTAGATCCCATCTTAATCTGAAATTTTCATTTTTTCTTTTCATGAGCAACTCTTTTATATGTCAACCCTATGTTAGGCACTAATAATTCAAAAAGAACAGAATTGTATTGGGATCTACTTCAAGGAATATTTTGGCTGAAATTCAAGAGACATTTCATTCTTCTTAGTAAGTCCTAAGTTAATTAGTAGGCTATATTTATAATGCAATTCAGAACTCTTAGAGAAAACCATCACTCAAATAGTTTGTGAAATTGTTAATTGCTCTAAACAGTCTCTTTATTTTCTACTGAAAGTAACAATAAATAATGATCAGCTATTACCAAAATGAGTTTTCTCACCATTTAGCTATTGGTTTCTCAACGTCAAAGGTTCAAACAGAATCAGACTCCCAGCTACCTGCCTTGTTTTGTAAAGGAGTTGGTATAATGAAATTAATTTTCTGTCACTCTCCATCAACAAAATCTTGGTCATTGTCACTCTTTTAGGAATACCATTTGTCTCTTTTATATTTGGGATAACTAAATAATTACAACTTTTTCTTTTTGGATTTTATGTATACCATAGTCTGAGCTTCCTCTATTTTCTAGCAGACACATGTAAAATGAATTTGATGAGTAAAAATTCTCTTTACATATTTCAGAATTCAAAAACAATGAATACTTTTTCCTTTTTGTTATAATGTATATAAATTTATGAGTAAAAATTCTCTTTACATATTTCAGAATTCAAAAAAGTGAAGAATACTTTTTTCTTTTTTGTTATAGTGTATATAAATTTTCTCATGGACTTGCTCATAACTTGCTATTTCATGCTCTTAAGAAGGAAGCAATGCTATGGCAGGGTTATCCAAGGATCTTTTATTCCAGTTTCTTTACACTTTCCTGATTTTCCTCAACTTTTGATCACCCAGAAAATATAGCTGCTCTCCAAGATTCTATTTCATAACTGATCATCTTCTCTCCTTGAGAGATAAAGTGGGCAATCTACTTTAGTTTTCCATTCACACTTTTGACTTCCTGCTGTGTGTTGATGATTTCTTGTTCTATGTCTGTATTAGTCTGTTCTCATGCTGCTATGAAGAAATACCTGAGACTGGGTAATTTATAAAGAAAGAGGTTTAATTGTCTCACAGTTCTGGTTAGCTGGGGAGGCCTCAGGAAACTTACAACCATGGTGGAAGGCACCTGTTCGCTGGTGGCAGAAGAGATAATGAATGCCAGCAGGGGAAAGGCCAGATGCTTATAAAACATCAGATCTTATGAGAATTCGCTATTACGAGAATAGCATGAGGGAAACCGCCCCCATGATTCAAGTACTTCCCACAACATGTAGGGATTATGGGACCTACAATTCAAGGTGAGATACGGGTAGGTACACAGCCAAATCATATCAATGTCTTACATCTCTCACCTGAAGTTTATATCCAGTTTCCAACTGTCTAGAGGGCATCATTAGATATCTCACAAATATCTCAAGCCAAGTTATTTGCTTTTCCCTCAAACCTGCTTCTTCTCTTCTATTCACAATGTTGTTTGTTTACTGCCCCCCTCCAATTACCTAAATAAGTAACCTGAGAGAAGGCTTATCCCTAATATTTGTGGGGCCTTATCCAACGTGTTTAGTTTCTGTTCACCTACTCCCAAACATCTGGCCTTTATCTATCTTTCAGACCAAAGAATATATAGGGAGTGGTCTGATTTATCCTCATAAGAAAGAGGCTGGTTTATCCTCATAAGAAAGAGGCTGGCAAGAGGCCCACTTAGCCTGGCAGTAGTGTGAGAGTAGTTTGGACAGGGTATTTATTCTCTGTCCCCAGGTACTCAGAGCATGGTTTGAAAGAGAAAGTGTGAACTCAACTTAGTGAGGCCTTTTGTTCTGCAAATTTCACACCCTGTGGAAACAGGCCAGAGCAGGACTACCTAAAACTTGAGGTTAGGGCAAGGAACACTTTTGCCTGGATCTAAGGATGGCACCACCTTAGGCCATCTTCATCTGTATCTTTTCTATCTCTCACCACAGCAAATTGATTACTAAGCCCTATTAATGCACCTCCAAAAATATTTCTCAGGTCTGTTGACTCCTCTTCATATACCCTTGTACAACTTTGTTCAGAATTCTACCATCTCTCATTCTAATTATTTCCATATCCCTATTATTGGTCTCCTCCTATCCATCTTCCATACTGCAAATGCAGCAGCCTTCCTAACATGGCCATCTGATTATGTTTTCCTGCTTAGCACTCTCAGTGGGTCACCATTCTCTGTAGGAAAAAGTATAAACTCTGACCAATGTTGTTTTGTGGTGTGGCTTCTACCAACTTAAGTTTGGTTTCTCCTGTCATCTGTCCCCTAACCTGAACAATGCTGAACAATCTACAGTTGTTACACTGATATACTCTATCAAGTTCTACTTTTCTGCTTTATCTCCCAAGCTGATGCGCCAGCCTAGAACTGCTCAGCACTTCCTCTCTTCCTGCCTCCATCTGCTAACATACAACTCACCTTCTAAACACATGCCAAGGGCCTCCTTCCCAAAGAAGCCTTTATTTTTTAGAAAGACATAGTAATTCCTTCAGAGCTATGTCAGAAGGCAGAGTGTGATGGGGTTTGAAATCAGCCACAAGTGGACTTGAATCAGATTTCCACTTGTTATTACATGGTCTGGGTAAAATCATTAAATTTAAGTTTCTTAAACAGGAGAGAAACATCTACTTTTTAGGATGGCTGTGACTATTAAATGAGATTATATTAATATATGTGAAGCACTTAGCACAGTGCATGCCAAATGGTGGGTCCCTAAGAAATAGTTATGATGTTAATATATTTATTACTTACAGATATATGACTCTTATTTTATCTTGTTTTATTTTCTGTACCCCATAGTTCCTAGACAGCAAGTTCCCTTCATAGAAATGTTCAATAAGTATTTGTGACATGAATTACCCTACTGTAACTAAATAATCAGCATATGGTCCCACAGTCTCTTTCTTGCTGTTTTTCATTGTTCGGCATCTGCAGCTGCTGCCTTCAGGGCCTTTTCTATTTATGGCCTTGTCTCTTTGACACTGATACATGTGGATAAGAATGGAAGCATAAATGTAGATTTTTATTATATAGTCTTTAAAGCATTCGCTTCAGAATTTCTTATGTCTAACTTTCTGAAGATAGTGATGAGTTTTAGACTCAATCTGAAAGCCACTTCTGTTTCTCAAAGGATTGATTTAGTTTAACGGTCATTAAAAAAAAAAAAAAAAAAAAAAAAAAAAAAAACTTTCTTATACAAATTATTTTAGAGTAAGATCATGGTTACCAAGAACCTGAATGTGTATTTAACCCTTAAAGAGAGACATAATCAATCAATACTCCAAAAAATAAGTACTTACTATGTGCACAGTGCCATGTTAGACAATAGGCTCCAGAATTCAAACGTGCACATGAAGCCATCAGTAATAATAATAGTTTAAGTAATACAACTAAGTAATAGTTTGTGAGATTCTGCCTACTTGCAAAACATTTTCAAAGAGGAAGAAAAAGGATGAATTTGAATAGTGGAGGATGCCGCATCAAAGGAGACAAACTGCTTCAGTACCTGAACAGGCCTTAAACTGAGTCAGGACGTTTATACAGCAAAAGGTTGAAGGAGGATATTTTCATACTGTTGACAGTGTAAATCAGTGAAGGGAAAGGAAGCTGAGTGTTGCATGCAGAGGAGAAAGAGCATGATGGTTTCACTTGGGTAGGTGGGCATTCATGTGTGTGAACATGCTATCTTGGAGCTGGGAGTAAGTTGAGTTGATAGGTAGGTGGGAACTAGGAATAGATGACCTTGAAAAATGGGATATGTCCTATGGATTACGTAACAGGGCCGATAATGCCTGAGCAAACCAGGCTAACAGTGTGCTTTTAAGTGAGTCACCTCACCGTCTAATGGACTAAAAATAGGGGAGGCTTAACACTGTTAAAAGGATAGGCTCAATCTGAAAGGTACTTCAAAGGAAGTACTACATGAAAGAGAAATAGCAAAGAGGAATTTAAATTTTGCAGCCTTGGACAGAGATATTTCTATTGGCAAAGATAATAAAATGGAGAGTTAGGACTGCTTCTTTGTTTTGTGTTTGTTACAGTTGTTTTGGAAAGACGGAAATACAGATTCAGTCATTGACAAATTAGCTTTGACATGATTGTGGAATGACGGATAGAAAAGCCTAGAAGACAGTGAGAAATACAGCTAAGAATAGAAGTAATATGTCATATCTGGAGATTCAGATTTCAGAATTACCATGGATGCATGAGAAGCTATCACCAACTCCATAAAAGTGAATGAGAAATAAGAAAAATGTTGCTCATCTTGAAACAGAACAATTAATTGAGACATCAATTTCTGTAAAATGACCCTGTATTTGATAGTCCTCCAACTCCTATCAGTAGATAGTTCTGTACAAGAAAATATACTTTAAAAGTGACCATATTTAAAGCATATACTTACTACCTAAAGTTGAGGAGCATACATTTCCTAATATTTATCTCTTTAAAAATATTATGGGAGAGGTGGATCCTCACAACCCGCTGAAATATAACTGTTAAGAAAACATTCTAGAAGATCTTACCACATTATGAAGTCAAAATCAAGTCTAATAATATCAAGTCTCTCTAGAAACAAGCTTGAATTAGCCACATCCAAGCAAGAGTCCAATAATTCTCTGAAGAAATACTTTTAATATATCCTAAAAACATTCTAAAAACAAAGGCTCATTTCAAAATCCTTTTTAATATTTCAGAAGCTGAAGGCAAAAATCAGAAAACCCTACCAAAAGGCATTTGATGTCATCAATCAAATGCAAAACAGATGCATTTGTATATTACCAACTTTCACAAATCTTCGATCATTATGGTATTTATTCTTTTAAAAAACAAACTAAAAGCATAGTGTTTGGATTCATTCTAATATCTGTGGACTTCAATGTTTAGGGTGGAAAAAAATTTCCATGGCATAAAAGTAATTTGTCTTCCTCAACTCTTAACTAATATAACTGAGAAAAGTTTAGTTTTGAAAAGGTGGTTAGCAATTATGTGGTATTAACTTTTAAAATAAGAATAATGCCATAAGGACACATGCACATGAATGTTCATTGCAGCACTGTTTACAATAGCAAAGACCTGGAACCAACCCAAATGCCCACTGATGATAGACTGGACGGGGAAAATGTGGCACATATACACCATGGAATACAATGCAGCTATAAAAAACGATGAGTTCATGTCCTTTGTAGAGACATGGATGAACCTGGAAACCATCATTCTCAGCAAACTGATGCAAGAACAGAAAATCAAACACCGCATGTTCTCACTCATAGGTGGGTGTTGAACAATAAGAATACATGGACACAGGGAGGGGAGCATCACACACTGGGGTGTGTCAGGGGGAAATAGGGGAGGGACAGCGAGGGGGTGGGGAGTTGGGGAGAGATAGCATGGGGAGAAATGCCAGATATAGGTGATGGGGAGGAAGGTAGCAAATCACACTGCCATGTGTGTACCTATGTAACAATCTTGCATGTTCTTCACATGTACCCCAAAACCTAAAATGCAATAAAAAAAAAGAATAATGCCAATTATTGACTTTATTTTGCACAGGCATCCAGCTTCAGGTCCCAGGGTTATTCCACAAATCCCCATCTGCCTCTAAAGAGTGAATTCATTTTGTTTCCCTGATTACCAGCCTGCAAGCCTTAGTAAGAACTCCAACTAGTCCATGAAACTTTGTCTAAATATTGATATGTTTGCACCCCGTTATCTGTCACACGAATCTATAAATGATTCTTACCATTTAATTTTATTGTATTATCATTTAATATATTATATTGTATATATACATTACACATATATACATGTATATGTTTGCATACACATGTACATACACATTACATAGTGTATATATAGATCATATACATACATATCTATATTATGTATAAAATTTTCATATAGACATACCTATAGAGAGAGTACCACTTATTGAGGGGTTACTATGTGCAGGCACTATCAAATACATAGTTTTTCAGTCTTTTCAATAATCCTATAAGTTGATCATTAATATTATTCCCGTTTACATTAGAGACAACTGAAATTTTAAAAAGTTAAGCAAGTTTCATGTAATTTCCCAACTAGTACTCAGTAGTAAAGTTGGAATTAGAAATTTAGATTATCTAAATCTAAAGCCTGAACTTATAGTCACTACAGAGTCCTTGAGGACACTAAAATCTTATGTGTTTCTTATACAAGCAGTTATGTAAGTACCCAAGAATTATAATTTGAAAAAATGAATGAATAACTTTGTGCAACAGACTAATTGAACTTCTAGTCTGCAGATGTTTAAAAAAGCATAAAATCTCAGAAGATATCCTTGTGTTTGCTTAGACACAAGCAAATTAAATTTCCTATGTGACAGCATGTTAATTTTAATATGGCCTTTTGAGTTCCAGCTTGTCAATGTCTCTGTCAAACTGAGTCTCAAAATAGTATTTGCAAAGATTGTCACTGCAACATGCAGCTAGGGTCTGTCACTTGAATGAAGGTAATCAAATTATCAATTGGTTGGCAAGGTAACTAGAACTGCTCTTTATTCCATTTAAATTTTTTGATATGTAGAAAATTATTTTTGCAAGCATAAATCAGAGTATCCTGCGGGGTGGAACAAGTGGGTATCAGAATGAGCCTAAATAGACAGCATTTTGACAGAGGATGAAAGGCTTACCCTTAGTTTAGTACAGGGAATGCTGGACCATTTACATGGCCCTGGGGAGACAAATCATAATGGCAGGAGGGAAAAAAATGACCTTTCAGCCTCATCTAAAACCAGAAAGAAAACCATTAACATCATTTTAAATTCTTAAATACAGTGATAATGGGACTTATAGAGGAGCAGTGTTTTCCACTCAAAATAGCACAAAAAGTTTACCTTTTCCTCAAGCTCATCTGATCTCTATTAATGTTCTCTTCCCCTGACAGCTTTGTTTCTAGACCAGCTTCTTCCTATACCTCCTGGCCCTGGTTCCTATGCTCTGTGCACCCTTATTCTCTTCTTTCTTGTGGCATTTACAAAAATTTTTATGTTTTCTCACTTCATCCTCACAGGCTCTCAGGCAAAATTTATTATGGGTCCAACAGGCAACATTTGCAATCAAAGAAGATACAACTATTCTCAAATAATATATGCACAGTAAAAACCTATTCATTTAATTATACTTTTGTGACCTCTTTTTAACAGCAGAGTCAGAGCATTTTCACATTTCATGGTTTCCTTTAGTTTACACCCAGGGCTTCCTGAGTGCTATGGCTCCTGAATTCACTGCCCTGACACCCCGTCAAAATGGAGTCACCTATTTCCTTAGGGGCAGAGAGTGTTTGCTGATGGCTAACAGCTGAATCCTTTATCAGGCATTGCACTTGACCAAAGGGAATTTTTTTGTCCAAGTTATGGTTCCTTGCTGGCAGTTCCCATGCAATGACTAGTTGAGATGGGATACAAAAGCCTGCCCTTCTTGCCTTAATTCAGGCCACCTCTCAAGAGTCATCTAGGTTTCAACACTCCCATGAGAGTGACTAATAATTATTGTAACTGTATCACAATCTTCTGCCCAATTACAGATGCTGTCCCCACGAAGTCATTCACCAATGAATATCCTACATACAGATCTTCATCTTAGAGCTTATTTCCCAGAAAATCTAACTTAAAACACTGAGCGTTTGCTACCATGAAAAGATCCATTCCTCTGAAACAATCCTTTCTTTTTTAGTTCTTCTCATTCCCCTTCTGAGGGCTTTTACCAACAGGCTTAGTTTGGGCATATTCAATGAGCATCATGTATTGTGGGACAGTGACCATCACTTCTATTCTCCTTAAATCCCACTATCAGAGTGAAGTAAGTCACAAACTTCTTCCCCTTAATCCATTTCCAAACCAGCAGACCTCCTCTTCTATAACCTTGCCACAAAACCGCAAACTCATTCTAGATATACAGGTAAATTTAGAACCTCAAAAGTTTCCTGAGAAATTTAAAATTTTGGAAGCACCTAAAAGATCTAATTAAGCCACTCTCAGGAAGTCAGGCTCTAACTAGATCACGTTCTTTATGCCATGTATGTGGTATCACAGAGTAACCCAGAATGCTCTCCTGTGAGAATACTGTATGCTCATGTGACAGCTTTGGTTTGGCTGGTGGGCAAAGCTACACCCACATATATTAAAGTAGCACTTCCCTTGAAAGACTTTGGCATTTAAATTCGCAGCTATCCTAAAAAGATATAGATCTTAGGATTTCAAATTAGGAATTTGGGGAGAGTGGGTCTTAAAGATGAAGAAGGATCTCAAGTTTTTAGCCTGAACTTCAAAGTGTGTATGTGTTTAAATATGTTCCTGAGGATTGAGGTGTACAGGCCTCTGTCACAAGAAAACAGCCCAGTAAATATATAGAGAGAGATGTTCCATGTAGGAAGCAGGCATAGGGCTGAGATGAGAGATTTAGCTTCAGCTGTAATGTGGGAAATGCAGAAAAGAATCTGTATCCATGCTTAAGCCAAGATAGTATACGGAAGAGCAGTAACCCTGAGGTCAGTTTTGAAGAGCAGCAGTCTCAGGAAGGTCCAGAGCCCCAGAACTGCAGAAAGAGATGTGGCAGTGTTTTAGGGAGGGAACGGGAAGCAACAGTTTGGAAATGTGCAGCAACAGGACAGAAGGCTGTGGTGGAGCTGAGGTCAGCAATGTGGAGCCAGGGAATGCACAATCTGCAGCTTGGACTGATGTGGCTACCTTCTGGTAGTCTCCTCTAAAGTGTACAAGAGATAGCACGGGGAGAAGGACCTTGGAGAAGAAGCCAAATGTCTCCCATCGGGCACATAAAAGCCACACAATCAGTGGACTGGAAGTTCAACTCCTAAGGTGACCTTACGTGTACTCCCAGACTGGTAGAGTCTGAGGCATTCATAGTGCTCACCTGCCTTGGAAAACCAATGCAGTTTTAATTTTTCCTTCCACCACTGACAAAAATTTCTATTCATTTTTATTATTTTTATTAGTTGACATAGGATGTCTTGATCAAGTAGGCAGCTTAAAGTCATCCATTGATCAGCCTCTGGGACATTTACCTACACTACCCAGAAAAGAACAAAAAGTATGGAAGATAAAGGATATGGTGGAACATATGGCAGAAGAAAAACAGTCTGAGCTCTGTGTGTTCTATAGACAGTCAAGGGTCACTGTTTTGTGGGTAGGGTGGCAGCTTATAATGGTTTACTACCTTTATCTATGCAAGTGCCTCATTATTAACCCAGCAGTCAGGCTACAAGACCTCCTACCCATCCCCAACAACCCCTATCCTTGACACAGTAAAAGCCACCCAAGGTGTGAAGTCAAGAAGTACCAAACATTTCACTTCATGGACCAAGAAATATGGTATTGGCAATTTTTTTCAAGTAAAGATGACAGAAGAAAAAAATCTTATCATGTAATAGCACAATTCTCATAAGACTACAGACATTTTGTTTTCAGAGAAATGGAAAGGAATTCATCTCAGAGAAAAGGGCTATCTTTTAAACTGAAAAAATTTAAAATAGTTTGAAATCATTTTATTTTTTCTATTTATTTAAATTTTCATTTAGCCTTGAGCTGATAAAAAAAAAAAACTCTGTTGTGAATTAATACCACTTTTTAGACAGTTTTAGGAAAGCATCACCCTAAAGTAAACTACATGAATTCAGACAGCAGCAGGCCCAGAATAATGCTCCCCCACATTATCTGTTAATTCTATTCCAAGAGGAGTGCTTGGAAGTATACTGTCTTAACTCACAAGAAAATCCCTGCAAGGGTAGCCATTTCAGACAATCCATCAGAGGATCACATTTTGTTTTATTAATTAAATCAACAAATACATATTCCAGTCATCGCACTTTAAACCATGGACCTTTTAGTGCACATGTGAATTTCTGCCTAGAAAGAAGGTAAGTTCTGCCAAAATTGCCCCTGGGAGCCACTTAAGGCCAGCAACTACATTGGTTTATGTTTTCACTCAGAAGTTACAAGCACGACTAACACATTCTCACTAGAGGGCCTCAATATTTTTTCTTTTTCAGGGGGAAATGAGGGACTATAACTGGATTATCTCCAAGGCCTGTGGCAATTCAAAAATATTATGGCTCTGCAAACACACAAGCATCAGAACTTGATGATGTTTATGATCATCATTAGATTTGTCTCAGTATGCATAGCAGTAATGCAGCCACGTTTAAGAATACCTTTGTTAATTAATATTCCCAAACACCAGAAGATGTGACTAGCATCCCAGGGAAAAAAAATTGAAGCAGAAAATTTAAAACCATAAGAAATCTTGCAGATTGAAGGCCATGTAAATCCAACCATGGTGTTGTGGGTGGAGTGCTCCAGAAATACCACTCCCATTTTATTTTCCCTTCAACCTAGGAAAGTCCCATTTTCCTGTTGTGTCTGACTTTGTTAAAAGAGATTGTCTCTTACCTTTAGTTTTACTTGCTATTTGTGGAAAAGCTTTAAGCCTGTATACTGAAAAGGTATATATAACAAACACAATGTATTCATATAGAAGCACAAATACCTTTCAAAAGCATTAAAAAAAGAGACACATTCTGTATTTGGAACATAGGGCATTATCTTTTTGTCCAGCTTTACTCTCAAGCAGCAGACACCATTAGAGCATTTTGTCTTTCTTCCCAATAAGGCCACTGAGACCACAGTGGCAAACATTAGCGGTGCATTAGAGAAATGGAAGGTGTCCCTTTCCTTTAATGGGTGCTGTCAACTTTGCTACAGCTTACAATTAAGCACAAGAACAAAAGCAGCTTCAAGATGAATTCATTTTCCTCTTTATTCCCTTATTGACTCCATATAGTGGAAAAAATATTTCTTTCACTTTAATATAGGCTGAAGTTGGTGAACTAGAAATACAGAGGGAATGTACGTAGAAGAGCTTATCTGTTGTGTGGACCATTCATGTCTGACACTTTCTATTTTCTACATAACTACATATATGGTAATAATTAGGGTCCACTTTTATAGTATGTATGGAGAACAGTAGGAGAAAAAATATCTTGGCAATGTTTTTAGATAGAGAGGAAGTGAAAGGGCATCTTTTAAAATATATGAGATTCTTAAGAGAAAAAAAATATCTCTTGAAGGTCAATGCAGAGCTAAATAGAGAAAACAGCACATCTGCTATCTGTTTATTTGTTTATGGGAAAACACACAGTAGTACTATTTATGTTAAATGTCAAAATTTATTGGCCAAGATGCTTTGTACAGTCCTTAAACTAAATAACGTATCCAAATAGACAAGGGCCTAATAAATGTTTAAACGAAATTTCTAGATTTCAAAAAGATGGATCCTCTAGCACACAGAACACCTTCCATTCCTAGTGAATCAAGAGCATTATATTTGTAAGGTTCAAATTACTGCTATGACTTTTCTTCCACTGTGGAGCAATGAGCTGCATAACAGGCACTTACAGGAAGACATCAGGGGAATATGTTGAAGTGTATTCAAAAATTATGACTTACAAAAGATGACAATGTCACAGTACTATGAGTTTCTAGGGAGCTCTCTACCATTTTTTTTTTTGGCCAAGAATTACTACCTGAACTGACAACACTTTGACAAAAAAGAAATCCAAGCTCATAAAGCAGTCACATTCAGCAGATATGTCAGTATGAAGAGCTAGAACACTTCTTGAATTTCCTCTATTATCTTCAACCAGGGATGAATACTTAGAGCATCATCACCAAAATAAAATAGTCATTCTGATACATAATGAAATCTGTAGGCATTATATTCAGAATATAGCGATTTGGATGAGTACGGTGCAGATAAAATGTATCTTGTAACTTACTAGCTTAGGAAATACTATTTTTCTGGATAATGTAATTGCTGTTCATTGTGATTTAAGAAGTATAAAGTGGCTGCCATTCTGACAGGTAATGCATCTTGGAGTATATTTTTAAAGAACAATATAATTACGTCCATATTGCCAAAGCAGTGGTACATTCGGAAGCCTTGTCATTTCCTCTGTGGGGAAAAAGTCTGAACCCTTCTCCTTATTTATAGTCATCACGTTTGCTCAGATGCATCCCCAAATCCACCAGTCCTTGTGGATTGCACTACATTGCTTTTTGAATCAAACTATTATGAAGCAATTAATTAGGTTTTTTTCTTTTTATCTACTTTCAGAGAAAACTAAGATCAATTCCTTAGCACTCAATTTCTTCTTGCTTTATATGCTCTCAAGCTCTACCACACCTTGAAAATATTAAATCATTTCTCCAGAAATATTTTTCTGGTGTCTATATCAAAAGTAAAGTGAGATTCATGAAGTTAACTTACAGGTAAACTCATTTCATCTCAAATTTCTAACTACAGTTTCTCTTTGAAACATGAGGAAATTGTCGAGAAGAATTTAATATGGTTTAATCATGCTGAACTTGCACAGTTCTTAGTCTTTCCAACTTGACACCAGAGAAACTACTAGCTTAATAACTTATAATGGATCATTTCTGATATGTATACGCCAAAGGAAACCTGTGAAATATTAAAATCACCTGGGTAGCTTTTCAAATAGTACTATTGGGAACCCACTGCAGACCAATTAAATAAGAATCTTTGATGGGAAAGAGTCCCATATATTAATGGTTTTAGAAATCTTCCCATTTGATATAAACGTGTAACTGTTGTTATTTGTTGCAGCAATGATTATTACTTTTAAGGAGGGAGATAACACATGTTGATGTTGTTACTGTTATTATTATCATTTGTCTAGAGAGTCATATCTAGTTATTAGAAGAAAGCTTCTTCAATATGAGAACAGAGAACATTATGTCATGAAATTTTCCAATATTATCTATGAAGCACTATGTTTATTTCCTAGTTAAATCCAAGAAGACAAACTTTTAAAGGTAGATGTGTAAAATGCAGCTTTATCTTGTCAGATTGTGAGCATCCTCCTTCCAGTCTTTGCCAGAATACCAGTGGCTTAACCACAATTGCTAATAGACATGCTAAAGAGATACTGTAGACAGAATAATTGCCTCACAAAGATGTCCAGGTACTAATATCCACAACTTGTAGATACATTATCTACATAGCAAAAGGGAGTTTGCTGATATTATTAAAAATTTTGAGAGGGGAAGTTTATCTTGGATTATCTAGGTGCCTCAATGTAATCACAAGAGTTCCTATCAATGGAAGAAGAAAGTCAGAATCAGAGAGATTTGAAGAGGCTACGCTGCTGGCTTTGAAGAAAGAAGAAGAGGCCATGAGCCAAATAATGCAGGCAGCCTCCAGAAGCTAGAAAAGGCAAGTCTTTCCTTGAGATTCTATTTTCTTTTTAAATGCGGCCTTACTGGTACTTGATTTTAGAATTTATAATCTCCAAAACTGAAAAGTAATATCTTGTGTTGTTTTAAGCCACTAATTGTGTGGTAATTTGTTATAGCAGCAATAGAAAACTAACAAAGATATATTGAATTATCTTAAACAGTGCCCAATTGAAAATACCTTCCACTTTTCTCTAGTTCTAGCACTAATTAATTTATTTTAAAAAAAATGAATTAGATACTGAAAGCACAGGTATAAAAACATGATCCTTCAAAGGACTAATATCCAGACTCTTTAAGGAACTTAAACAAATCAACAAGAAAAAACAATCTGATTTAAAAGTGGGCAAAGGACATGAATAGACACTTCTCAAAAGAAGACACACACATGGCCAACAAGCATATGAAAAAATGCTCAGCATCACTAATCATTAGAGAAATGCCAACAAAACCAACAATGAGATACCATCTCACACCAGTCAGAATGGCTGTTACCAAAAAGCCAAGAAATAACATGCTGGCAAAGTTTTGGAGAAAGGGGAATGCTTACACACTGCTTGTAGCAATGTAAATTAGTTCAGCCGTTGTGAAAAGCAATTGGGCAATTTCTCAAAGAACTCAAAGCAGAATTACTACTTGACCTACCAATCTCATTACTGGATATTTACCCAAAGGACCATAAATCTTTCTGCCATAAAGACACATGCATGCATATGTTCATGGCAGCACTAGTCACAATAGCAAAGACATGGAATCAACCTAAATGATCATCAACAGTAGACCGAATAAAGAAAATGTGGAACATATACACCATGGAATACTACACAGCCATAATAAAAAAAACAAGATCATCTTTTGCAGCAACATGAATGGAGCTGGAGGCCATTATCCTAAGCGAACTAACACAGGAACAGAAAATCAAATATTACATGTTCTTACATATATGTGGGAGCTAAACATTGAGTATATATGGACACAAAGAAGGGAATGACAGACACCGGGGCCTTCTTGAGGGTGGGAATAAAAAAAAAACTACCTATCAGGTATTATGCTTATTATCTGGGTGGCAAAATAACCTATACACGAAACTCCTGTGTCACACAATTTATATATATATATAACAAAATCATATAACAAACCTACACATGTACCCCTAAATCTAAAATAAAAATTTTAAAAAATGTGGTCCTTGCCCTCAAGGAGTTTGTAGTTAAGTAGGGGTATAAAAACTAGTGTAAAACAGCATCGCAAAGGACATGAAAGGTTTGCAGTGTGCTATGAAGTGCCTTGTCAAGGCTACTGCAGTTTGCTTAAGGAGATGGTACTTGACTTCTTTCTTGAAGCAGATCAGTGGAGACATTAAATGGAAGTGAATGAGGTAGCAAAGTTGGAATGCTGTAGGTAAAGTATAGGAAAAGAGTAAAAGTAAATATGTATAGGCAAAATGCATAAGTAAATGAATGCATGGCTGGAGCTCAGACGCACAGGCAGTCCTTCAACATGAGATACTCAAGCTACACATACCATTCAACAGCAACACAAAGGGATGCAGCACATGCATTTTGCTTAAATAGTGACTCATCCCAAAACAAAAAGGCATTCCAGGAATACCCTAATGTAGTTATCACTGAAGACCTTGATCTTGAGGCAAATGAGGCTTCTTGTAGGTCTGCTTTCCAAGCAGTCCAGACAAGTTCAAGAGAGTTCACTCTAAATTAGATTCAAGCTGAGAAAGCTGAAAACCCTGCCCCATTATATGAACCCTTAGTATGGTCTTGTTTGTTGTTCTATGATGGTATGAAGACTGAATGCATTTCAAATCACTTGGATCAAGGTGAAAAACCTCCCCCACCTTACTCCATCTTTGCCAGAGAAATAGTAATATTAGGGACAGAAAGCTGCAAGTGGCTATAACCAATTAAACATTTTAAGTAGAAAGAGAAAGAAGGTTCAGATTGTGTGTATGTGTGTGTGTGTGCGCGCGCCCATGCTCCAACCACTTCTAAGAAGGTAAAACCCTCTTATGAATGCATCTCACAAATTGTCTTTCTTTTCTTTTCCTTTCCCCAATCTTGTTTCCTGCCCCTAAACCCAGATTTCCTAATGACCATCAAATATGAGGCTGTCAAAAGTAGTTAAACGTGGCCCCTAGTAGAATATACGAAACTCTCAGTCTAAAAACCCGGAAAGTGGTTATTTATATAACATATTATCAATATCTCTTACATTACTGTATTTCATTATTAATACTTCTATTTTTAAAACATGTGTTTTCTCCTGGAGGTGTTATAAGTCATTTGAAGGGAAAACATGGGTCCTAGACTTTTACCCTGCCACATTCAGTGATTATAATACATTTAGTCTTCATTAAAGATCTTTTCATATAACAAATCCAAAGTCCTCAGACGTTGAGATGTAGGTGGATTTTGGTGCAACATTAAAAGCAAAAGGGGATTTGAAGTTCCCTCCAGCAAATTAAAACTTGAGTTAATCATGAGTTTTGTGTTTTCTCCTTTAGAATATCAAGTAAGTAGTGGCCAGGCACAGTGGTTTATGCCTGTAATCCCAGTACTTTGGGAGGCCAAGGCAGGCAGATCACCTGAGGTCAGGACTTTGAGACCAGCCTGGCCAACATAGTGAAAACCCCATCTCTACTAAAAATAATAAAAAATTAGGCATGGCGGCATGCGCCTGTAGTCTCAGCTACTTTGGAGGCTGAGGCAGGAGACTCTCTTGAACCCAGGAGGCAGAGGTTGCAGTGAGCCAAGATAGCGCCACTGCACTCCAGCCTGGGAGACAGAGTGAAACTCTTTCTCAGAAAAAAAAAAAGAAAGAAAAGAAAGTCATCACCTGATTCCTTTATAGCGAAAACTCTAATCACAGCTTCCTTCTGGAAATAAATTTGAAACAGGCTTGCTCATCCTGCATGAATCTAATTTTTTACTTCTAAGGTATTATGATTCAGCAAAACCTTCCCACTACATGACTGCTATATTCCTGGCATAGCCGAAAATTGCTCAGAGGGAATATATGAAACAGTCAAGTTACCATCAATGGTGCTCATAATTTTCTTATTTTCTCCCTGCGTGGTTATGATGGCACTTAAGAGCCAAAGGGATTTAAAATGTACAGGCAACCAGGGACTCCCTGTTACTGATTCCAAGTTATTAACTCAAGCATTTTAGATCTCAACAATATTTTAGAAATCATTTTGTCCCAGTCATTCGTTTTATAGATGATGAAACCAAAACTGAAAGAGGTTAACTGATTGCCCAAGTGTACATATGTTGCAGGAGACTAGGACTCGATCCTGGGTCTCCTGATCCTTCTCAAGAAATGTTCTACTTCATCCAAAGTATGTATTTCAAAGCTCTTTAATGTTCCTGCTATGAGACTGGTAAGTTGACTATAAGCTGATTCTTTTTAGTTACAACCTAGATGTTGCAGTTACCAACTTACTATTGTACATAAACTACTCCAAAACTCAGTAGCTTACTTTTTCTTCACCCATGGTTCTACAGAGTGTATGTTCAGCTTGGGGTCACTCATAGAGTTTCAGCCACAGAGCAGCTGAGGATGAAGTCCTCTAACAGCTTCTTCATTCAAATCTGGTACCTGGGCTTGAATAGATGAACAGCCAGAAGGTTCAGGTGTCTGCTACTCTTCCTGTGACTACCTCGGGCTTCCTCACAGCACGGAATCTTAGGCTTGCACTGTTTATATGGAGTTTGCTTCCCCTAAAATAAGTGTTCCAAAAGACCAAAGTAAAAGGAGCAAGGCAATTTATAGTCTCAGATGTCTCAGAATGCTACTTATCTTACATTTTCTCTCACATTCTGTCTTATTGGCAAACAATATACTCGGCTCAGATTAACCTTGAAATAATAAGGGTGACATAACAAGAGAATTTGTGACCATATTTAATTTACTTTTCATGTACATTTTAACAATTTATTTAAATACTGAATGCCTTATTTTAGCCAAAATTTTAAGTCCCCTGAATGGGAACATTCAATCGTTACTCAGAGAAAATTAGAAAAAATACAGGAGTTTTATCTATATATGAAAGATATTTTCTACCTCAAAATTATTCAAAGACCACTTTGTATGGAGGTTCCCAACATTGTTATCTTGTTTATATTTACCAGTGCACTAAAGTCTATAGTCTATTTAACTTTTTAAAATGGAATCGTTTCCTATCTCATATTTATAGGCTCATTAGATTACTAGACATTTATATAAAATGTATACTGTTTCCCCCTTGAAAAATTGAAAAATTAGGCTTCTCCAATTAGTGTTCTTCATTGGGAGCTGACAAGTTAAAAATACAGAATATTTTCTATTAAAATGTTATATTTATAACAAACCAAAAAAGTTAGTTGGCACATTTTATTTTCTTTTCATCAGCTTTTGACTCTGTGAACAAAAATGGGCTGTGAAGTATAAATTGCATGTATTTATAAAATGCCTAGAAAAAAACCGAGAGAAATACTTGGTTTTCTCTGGTTGGTAAGAATATGTGGCTTTAATTTTTACTCATATTCTCTATCTATCAGGAACATAAATGATTTCTCTAATAAAATAATAATAAAATTTTAAAAGAAGAGTTATAGATATATTTTCAGAAAATCTTTTCAGGAACCGTAGAGACTTCTGTCTTTAACTATTTTCTCTATGACTACCAAGCATTAAAATAAATCACATTTAGTAACTGAAGCTAAAATCTATACATTTTAACATGTTTATCTTGGAGACTAGAAAATAAATTGCATGGTTCAGCACTAGATATCTATGAATGTTTTACTAAAACAGATAAACATAGTTTGGGTGTCCATCAAGTCACATATATAATAAATTATGGCATATCTCTAGCATTAAAAACTTCACTGTGACCACTTCTTTAAAAATGTGCTATTCGAAAACATCCACAATGATCTCTTGAGGAATACTGTAGTTCCATGGAAAAAGTAAGTCTCAGTTTATGCCCAAGCAGAAGAGATGCAGCTTTCTGGTAAGACTTAAGCCATAGGAGGACAATTCTGATGATGTAAGTTTATGGTTTTTCCTCGGCTGGTAACACAATTACTTCATTTGTTAATTGAAGGGTATGATATAAAGCTACTCCAACATAGTCCTTATCAGAAACTCAGTTAAGAGAAATAAGATTCATGGACCTGAGTGACCCACAAATCAATAAGCATCCTTAAGAAATATGAGTGTCAGGGACGGCACCCCTCCAAACTTCAGCCCCCCTCCCAGACAGCAAAATGCTTTTACAAAACTGTTTTGAATGACATCACATCACAGGACATGATAAGAAATGCTTTATATAGGTCCTTATTGTATTTACTCTAAGATACTACTAAAATTGTCATTTAATGTTAAGTTATATTCTTTGTCCCATAGGAAGAACTGTATTTTTCTTTTTAATATATTGTGCTGTTCTTAAATAGCTGGCTTGTTTATGTCAAAGTCCTTGTGTATTATGTGATTTGGGATTTTTGTCTTTTCTTCTGCTTTATGGATGTTAGAAAACTGAGAATCTAATGTATGCCCCAAATCAAGAAGAACTTGACATTTCCAGGATCTTGTTCTATGCCTTTCAGGATTCTCAGTATGCAAGTGATCTCAACCACAAGAAAGGAACACCTGTGACATCCACTACTTCATTTAGTATCGTATGTGCTACAGAAAGAAGCAGGGAATGATTTAATTATTCTCTCTTCTTTTGCACAATGCCTTCTTTCTCTCAACAAAGTGTTTAGGAGAAATGAAGAGCCCCAGTACAGTGTTCCTTCTTGGTGATTATTTTTCCTTGAAGATTTTTTCATACTTACTCAAATTGGCCTAATGAATTGACTGGTATGAACCATTCAGTGAATGGAAGTAAGGTATATGAAGCAGTAAAGATGGATCTTTGGTGTCTATTTCCTGGTAATTGTGCCTATATCAACAGTCAACTTCAATCACTAAGAAATAGCAGTATGAGAGATTTTGAGACACTATTTGAGTTGGTAAAATTTCTAAAAATTAAAACTGAAGTTTCTTATTTGATAATGGGATTATTTCATGAAAAGATTAATCCCTTATTTTGCTTACAAACTGCTTATTTTGGAGTGGTATATGAATTGTTCAAGATCAAAAATTATCAAGGCTTAAAACAAATGAATTTTGTTGGTTAAGTGTAAGAGAGAATAAAAGACATTAGAGATTTCTCTTTTGAAGGGCAATGGAACACATGTTTTACTTATAGTAACTAAACACCTTACACAAAAGTAACTGTATTTAACAAAAATGAATATAGTAATGAAAATGAACTAATGAATAAAACTCCACACACTGACTCAATTATACTCATATACTTAAATACTACTGAATGACCACAACATAAAGAGACAAAAATTATAAATACATCTAGAACTTTGTACCCAGAGTTTTGAACTTCATCCCTGCTTATCCTTCAGTATCTTTGATGTTTGGGCTGTTATGGTCTATAACAACGAGTGGACTCCAGGTGTGTAAAGACCAGGTTGTGGTAATGTCAAAATTTATCTCCATACATTAACTTCACAGTAGAAATTCTAGTGTTGTAGGCCATATCTATAACATGTCATTAAGGAAAATTTACATAAAATAGGTTGGACAGATGACAATAGCATAAGACATAAGCAACATTCTTCATTGTTGCTCCTTCTTCCCACATGACACAGATAAAAGCAATCACAACTGAAGACTCTCAAATCCCTCAACCCAAGTGGCAAATGGAATGCCATAGAAATTTATTCCTAATAATAGTAGGTGGCAGGGTGCATTTGAAGTTTCTTTAATCTAGGATCCAAAATATACACACATACAAAAGGTCCTGACACAGCCTTGTCAGTGTTGAAAGAGGATATAAATGATCCAATGGATAGTGAAAACTACAAATAAATTTCAGTATTTAGGCTGGGCGCAGTGGCTCACGCCTGCAATCCCAGCACTTTGGGAGACTGAGGTGGGCAAATTATCTGGGGTCAGGAGTTTGAAACCAGCCTGACCAACATGGTAAAAACCCCATCTCTACTAAAAATACAAAAAGTAGCCAGGCGTGGTGGCATGCACCTGTAGTCTCAGCTACGCAGGAGGCTGAGGCATGTCCTCAATACCTGCAGCTGCCACTTGTCTTTCTTATAATGTTTGAGGGGGGAAAAACAGATGGAAAAAAAACCAGAATGTTTTCTCCACAAATTAAAAATAGATGGAGATATACGTACTTATATACTTCAATTTTTGGTTTATTTTTGCATAATTACATAATAAATCTGGATCCAGAACCTGAATTATGACTATAGAGACACGCTTGCTACTCACAAGCATGAAATAAATAGTGTTCTGTGGCCCAGAACCTGAAACAGATTTCTGTTCAGTACAACTCCATAATACTTGGAATTCATGAAGATGGTATTACTGCTTTTGCCATTTGAATCTCCTTCTGAGGCTCAAAAGAAAATATCCTTATGTTATTCCTTTCCATAAAACATTCCCCAAAATAATCACAAGAAAGCACTAGTTGTATTTGTTTTTTGGGGTTTCATTTTTAGTGTACCTTTATACATTAAGAAATGGAATAAAAAGCTTACTGCTTTAGTACATTTATTGTAGTAAATAGCCCCTTTGCCAGTAGATTGGTTTATGTGAGTAGATTTCAAAACTGTTCCTGGCACACATCTGTGATGTTCATGAAAAAGCACTCAGAAAGGAAGAGCTGCTTTTCATGAAGTTGGGGGGAATGTAACAAGTTCAAAGCACAGCATGCAGTAAGACCAGAGGGAATGGGACTATGGGTGATGCCATGAAAGGGCAGCCTTTGAAAACTAAGAGAATAGGTAACTCAGGATTTTCTAGACAGCAGTGAAAGTCAAAAGGTCTTAGGAGTTACTGAGGACTTGTTTTGGGACTATTGTTGTTGAGCTAGATACAAATACAAATTAGAATTTTTGTTTGAGTTTGCTTCTGCAAATAAGATGTCTTTCCAAGAGTATGTGTGTGTGTGTGTGTGTGTGTGTGTATATATATATATATATATATATGATATATATATACACACACATAGTATGTGTGTGTATATATATGATATCCAGGAATATATATATATGATATCGATATATGTATATATATATATATATATATATGATATCCAGGAATATATCTATGCTGCAACAATTAACAAACTTCTGTTATTTATACTTATATATATATACTTATATATATATGTATATATAAGTGTGTATATATATATATATATATATACTTCCAGGAATATATCTATGCTGCAACAATTAACAAACCTCTGTTTCCGTCTTTGATATCTCTTCTAAGCTCCAGACCACAGATCCAGCCACCTATGAAGACCCCTGACTTCATCAGTTGTCTCAGAACCCACTATGGCCAAATCTGAATGTATTAAATCCTGCAAAAGTTCTCCCTCCTCCAGCACCTCATTTTCGTCTTCCTCCTTCTGCATCCCAGGTCGGTGAAGAATCACCACTAGCCATACATTTTATTTACCTAAGGTAGACACTGGGTTCTTCTTTTAGTTCTCCCTACCCCTTGTCTTTTGCTTCTAATCTCAAAAAGTTGATTCCATCTGCTAAATAACTTGCAAATCAATCCACTTCTTTTCATTTCCAGTGTCTCTAGACAAGTTCAAGATAGGGTCATTTTCCATATATGTTTCTGTAATTGTCTCCCCATGTCCTTCAAATTTGCTCCATTTCAACACATTCTCCAAACTGTATTCGAATAGATTTTTGCAAGATGAAAACCTGAAAATCCCACAGCCCACTTGAAAAAAAAAATCTTTTAATAGCTCCTCATGGATTTTAGGATAAATTCCAAATTCCTAAGGTGTTTTGTAAGGCCCTGTATGATTTGTATTTCTCCTGATCTCCCAGCTTATCTCCATCGCCTCTTTCATTCACTCTCGATGCAGTTACGTGGTAGAATTTCATTAGCTTGCTCTCATTCTAAGCCTTTGGATGTGAAATTTCTTCTTGTACCTCTTTCTTCTTCTAAAGGATAATGTTATTCATCCTTCAAATTCCATTTTATTGTTAGTTGTAATAAGAATAATGATGATGGTTACCATTTAACACTTTTTCAGTTATGTCTACTACCCATAGACTTCTTTTTTTGTTCTTTTCTAAAACTTTTCAGTTTGGGGTACAAGTGCAGGTTTGTTACATAGGTGAGCTTCTCTCATGAGGGTTTGTAGATTATTTCTTTTATGTGCTTATCATTATATACAAAATTTTTTCTTTGCACAGCAAATCCATGAGGAAGCACATAAATTTATACTTTAAAGATAAGGAAACTAAGGTTAAATAATGTGAGGTGAGTCACTTACTACAAATCCTTGGTTTCTTAGCCATCATCTTTCTTGCCCTTTACAACTTGGGCTGGTTCTCTGCTCTCGAGCTTCCATAGAATCTGGTACTTATTCCTGCTGTGGCACTTCTCAGCTACTATCTCCTCTTTCTTATTTGCTATTTGTTCTCTGTTTCTGTACTAGAATTTCCATACATTCATGAGACAAATTTTATTCCACATTTTACTCCATCCCCCTACCAGCCTCTATCACAGTGGCTGACACACAGAAGGCATTCAAAAAACATATATTCATCACATTAACAAAATGATAAATTTTCTTTTTTCTGAGGTTTGCTCATCTTGTCAGAAGGAAGAGACTATTAGATTTTGCTATATGCTAACCTTTGCATGTCCCTTTTCCCCCAAGATTTCAAGGCTTTGTGAAATGAAATCTCCTCTTCACAAAACTGTTGGAAATGCCCTGGTCTTTACTTCACTCTTTAATTTAAAAAGATTAAAAATTAAATTTCATCTAGAGTGATTGCAAGTTCACAAAATGAGAAGTACATTAAAACTAAACTGCTATTTTGAAATTGGTTTAAATTACAAAATAGCCAAATTCTGCATAAGCTATGCTGGTAAAACAAAAGCTCCTTGTTCATTTCTGTGACACTAGTAACTCCTGCATTATTTAGTGAAAAAGAATCTGCTCATCAACTTGAGTAAAGTAACTTGTACTCATTCAGCAAAACCAGAAAAGCCAGGGAATGATATTTCATCCATAATTTCACATACATTATAGTAAAAAAAAGACCTGCACAATCTGATCATATAACAGAAGACCAAAGATCTGTTCAGAGTATTGCAAGCTTCTCCATGTTTAATTATGAGAATCCAAGCGAGTTAATATCTTGGTGCTTTTTTAAAATATGGAATGTAATACACTCTCCCTCCTTGCCTCTGATGGTGTTGAGACTATAAATAAAATAATAGACCAGAAGTACTTTTAAAATTGTATGTCAATTCTAAGGAGTTATAAAGTGATTCACATTTAAATGTATATACTCAAAAATAAATCTTTTAAATTAGGAGACTCATTTTACATTCAGTGTATGCACGCAAATTTTTCTGAAATTGTTCTGTTTTCTGTTTGTTCTTAAAAACAAAACACCAAGTAAAACAAAATGAAATTTAAGAAATAACCATCTTCAAAAAATGCAGATATTAAGTTAATATTTATACCACTTAAGCACAATATTTCAAATAGTAAGCCATGAGGCTCATGCGAATATAAAGTGTGCATGTGACAAAGATTTTATTTAACTTATTAATTAGTGTGGAAATCAATCAGATATTTGAATGGGTTTAAAGGTAATTGGAAGAATACACCATGTAGGTCCACAGGCAATTAGAAATGCTGATAATACATTTTACATAAACGTAAAAGAGTTTAATATCTTGTAGAGTAATGCAAAGCTTGGACTATTTTTTCTACAGAGTATAAAAAATCCTAAACAAGAATTATTTGCATTACTCTCAGCTTCCTACAACTTAATAGTCTACTTCTATAGAGCTATAAACCACTCGAGGCAATAGAAAGACAGAGATGCATACCCCTATATAATCAGATAATTTCCCCAAAGATACACTAGATAATGTCCTACATACAGTCTATGGAAAGGACCTAGGAATCTCTTTTGCCTGTTTCTGCATTTGACAGATTTTCTTTGACATTATCTGTAGAATGAAAGATAGACAAATTTTCCTGGTAGAGATCCTCCCTTCTATAACATATTTTTAGTTTTAGATACTCAGAAGCTTAAATCTAAATGTTCAACAAGTTAATAATCTTCAGTTGTTTCAAAATAGACGCCAAATTTCTAAAATTAGGAGATGATTTAGGAAGCGATTATTGTAAAAGTCCCTACAATGATCATATTTAAGATAACTGTAACTGAGCCTTTCAAAGAAATAGCTCACAAAATAAATTCTAACACAGGACATCATCCAAAATAAAGGTTTTACTGCTGCTGTTGTTTATTTCTTTTACTTTATATTCTTTATTTGTTCTATGTCATAATATAATTTAGGTTTGGTTTTAAATCTGCTTTCTCATGTAATATTTGATATACAAGATCAATAATTTCAATTTCTTTTGTGTTTCCAGTTTTCTCAAGCAGCACAATTAATTAGTTTGGCTTTCTATCCTGCTGCAAAGTAAGTGTCACGTAGGGAAGGTTTTATTTTGTTCAACACTATCCCCCCAGTATGCCTGCTGAGGATGAAGGGCTCAATCAACATCTAGTAAATGAATGAATATTCTGGCTGAACTGCAATCTGAATAGTTTTGAATAAGATACAAGAATACTGAATTGACTTACCTCATTCAACTTTATAAATTTTAATGTTTAATAAAGCACTTTATCATATACATGTATATACAGTTTGTGAATGAATAAGCATAAAGTTAACAATATTGAGTCAATGGACAAAATGATAACTTCCATTCTGCATTTTTTCCAGTGACCACAAAGATCAGCTTTGATATTAAGCAACTGAAGCAAAATATTTTTCCCATTACGCTTCTCTATGTAACAGGTAGCAAATCAGTTGAATATTGCATAATTCCTAACAAGGCCAAAATATAAATGCATTATTGGAAAATAATACAATAAAATCTATCTCATTCATAACTTGGGTTTTTCCTTTTTCGGCATTCAGCTAAAAATTAAAAGAAAACATCAATACATAGAAAAAGAAAGCAAGGACTTCTATCTTTTATTAAAAAACCAAAGATGATCTGGAATCAGGACAAAAGCAGATCAATATTTCATAATTCTATATGGAATATATCATAGTTGAGAATTTGAACTTATAATGACAACGCTTAACTCCTACAAGATTCTTAGACTTAAAAGAAAAATGAAGTTTAATAGACTAGTTTCAGATTGAAAAGCAGCCTGATATTCTAGAAGTATAAAGACACTTGCTTTAATAGCTCTGAGTTAGCAAGTCTATGCACATAAAATCATCCCATTCCTGGAACATCCATTTAATCCTGCCTATGAAAAAGACTTAAATGTACATGTAACAAAGAGAAAATTTTGCTATTTGCTGCTAAAAATGTTTCTTAAATGTATGCATTATATATTTTTTCATGTTAGGAATAGTGTTATTCTTGTAAAAATTATTCATGTTCATTGTAAAGAAAAAAGGTATACAAATTCACCACTGGCACTTAACTTTTGTTAACATTGAACAATCATAAATTCAGAAATGCTCTTATTCATATATATGTAGAAGATATAAAGATAGATAAAAGTAATTTTACAAGACTTTGGTCATATTATAAACCCTACTTTGTAATAAAAGGCAACGATTTTACTTTCTGAATTAAACATTAGGGGAAAAATCTGGAAGTCAAACTGAAAATATCTGAATACATAAAATTTCTTCACGGCAGGAGATATTATTTTCTAAAAGGCCCTGTAGCAGAAAGAAAAAAATCTGCCAAAAAAAAAAAGTATTCTTATGTTTAAGGTCTAATACTCTTGGCTTCCATTGATCTGAACCCAATTTCCTGGAACAAAGTGTGCCTTTTTAAGCTGTAGAATCAACTGTTAATTTTAGGAATCACTCCTTTGTTATATTTTTGACTAATGCTTTTTCTGTTTCATTCATTGAGTTCTTAACTTTTGAAATACAACCTAGCCTATACAGGATTGTCTCCGCCCTCCACATCTAAAAACAAATGTGATGAAATACAGCAATGAAGAAGAGAGCTCACATTAGAGCCAGGCTGGCCAGCTTTAAGTACCAGTTTCTCCATTTCCTATTTGTGTGACCGCTGAGCAATTTTACTTCTTAAAGCTAATAAAACAATTCTTTTTCTTAGAGAAATAAAAATGATAACTCCTATTGTTGCGTTGATTGTATCAGATGAAGATATATGTAAAGCACTTAAAAATACTGGTCACAAAGTAATTGCTTAATAATCTTATATTTAATTGTTATTTTATCTGTTGCTATAATATCATCTTTTATTTACTTTATTTTTCTCATCTTTCTTCTATGTCAATGTTATCAGTCAGGAAACAGCACAGTCGGAATTTGGTGATCTGGGGAGTGTTCAATAAATAAACTATTTTTAAGTGTGGGAAGATCATAGGAAAACCCCAAGGGATAGTACAATGACAGGGAGTGTCGGGAGAAGAGTGCTTACCTCCCCAGACCTGAAGTGGTGAAGCAAGGAAGTGGTTACAGAAACTCAAAGACATATACAAAGAGAGAGAAGGTGATGGGGGTAGAGGGAGAGGGGGAGAGGAAGACAGAGAGAATATGCAGAGTAGAGGGGACCTATGATTTGGAGAAGGCAGCCAGCCAGCCAACTCTCATCCTCTGATCCTGTGAGGAACTGGCCAAAGGGAAAAATACTCAGACCTCATTCTCTTACCTCCCTCCAATCTTTTGCAGGTACTTCCCTTTAACTAAACACAATCAGAAGCCCCAGAATGAGAATCCTTTGATGTATTATCTTATTCTGGTTGGCCACTGGGGATACAATGCAACTAAAGCCAAATGGAAAACATCCAGCACAGTATGCAATTTTATTCTTTCATGTCTCCTTTGTCCCTTGCTATTGCTAATTTATTGTTCTGTGTTGGTGTTATTTGGGGGTCTCAATTTGTTTTCTTATCTCTATTTTCCTTTTTATCCCATGTAGTTGTTTTATCGTCTAGTCTCTGATCTTAAGATTTATTATATTCAGGGAGAGAGATCCAAGATGGCCGATTAGCAACAGCTCAGGAATGTAGCTCCCAGTGAAAGCGCAGAGAACGAGTGGACGCCGCACTTTCCGACGAATTTTTGTTGCCCACAGACCGGGAGATTCCC
>CAUYQU010022133.1:0-16537 GCA_963574635.1 Cheracebus regulus | reverse complement strand
GTACTCAGATAATTCTGGGAAAATCTCAGGAAGGCCAGTGAGGGCAATGAGAAACTAACAAGGCCAACAAAAATGATTTTAAAAAAATTCATTCTGGGATTTATTTCTCCATATCTTTTTAATGATATTTTCTTTTTCATAGTTACTTACTGGTTGAAGATAGGACAGGACATAGAAGACAATCAAGTTATCCAGGAAATAAAGAAAGGCAGGAATGGACCACTTCATGAAATTAGAGAATTCCTTCCAGGAAGCATATTTCAAATTTCTACTTGGATGATCTTAGAAAAAAAACACAGTGTAAATAAATGACCTTGATGAGAATGCCCACATTTTTAAAGAAATTACACTGCACTTGATTACTGATACAATTCTTTATAGGGAGCTTTAAAAACGTGCCACCGTAAGTGAATATTAGCCTAAATAAATGAAAGACAATATGGAATTTCATTACTGTCTCTTTTCAACCCACCACTGTTTCATCACTGACAACTAGCAACAACCTTAGGACTACTAATTATCCTAATTCCCATTAATTTCAGAAAACAGGAGTATTACTTAAGGCAACTCAGGATACATATGTGGTTTCTCTTACTGCTGTAAGAGCATAAGGCCAAGAGAGAGATCAACAAGTTAGAATAAGTTAAAAAAAGAAAAATCAAGCCTTCATTCTGGAATGTTCCCCTGCTAGGGCAGATCAAGAAAGGGGGATACTAAATAGAAATTTATTTATATGGAACTAGAGAAAGTTCACTTTTAGTAATCCTCGTCAGTTATTATCCCATCTCTAAGTTTCTAAAAACTTATAAAGGCACGGTAGCAGACAGAATGTAAAACAAAAGACAAAGGCAGTTTAAAGACTTTGTCGTGCCGCAAATAATGCATGAGCTTTATGAGATTAAGAAATGTATTCGCTAACTAGAAACTGCAAATATTGAAATCCTGGAGTATGAAAAGACATCTTGTGGGGCAAACACTTTAATGCTCTAAAGTTCATGTTTATCTCATGTGGGAAGGTAGATCAAAGAGGCAGAGGGAGATGAGGCCCAATAATTGGGGAACTAAGTTGAAAAATTAATGTATATTAAAGAGCGTATGTATTCCATGAAAGGCTATATACTTTACATTTGAGAAAGAAATTAGTATCCCTACGTGAAAGCTCAGAAAACTGGAGCTCAGAGACGTTAAAATAATCTGCCCTAGAAAAATCTCTTCGACACCAGTGCACTATGCTACCTTCCCTGTAGGCAATGGGAACTATTATGAAATATGATACATCTAAAGTCAGATAGCACATGATTTAGAAAATCTTGAATCTGCATAAAAACTAATTTACTGTGTGAAACCATCACAGAACAAGTAACAACACAGAGCAGCAGGAAGGGCATTAGGAAATGTGTTGGTGTCCCAGCTCTTCCCCTTCCTATGCAGCTCTGCATAATACTTTCTCTTTGAGCTTTTTTCTCTACCTTTAAAATATACTCATGTTTGTATCTTAGCTTCCTCATATAAAATTTAATGGACTAAACTAAATGATACAAAATGTTCCTTCCAGTTCTAACATTTTTTTGGTCCTGTGATTTTGTTTTTTAACAAGTATATAGTACCATTTCAAGACTTACCTTTCTTTATAACACAGAATGACACAAGCACACAGAAAACCAGCTTCACCAGTTCCGAGCACACATTCACAGTAGTTGGAAGATAATCATACTTGTTTTCTGAAATGTAACAGAAACGTTTTTCAGTGATACATTTTATTCTGTGTATGTTTATATATAGTATAACTTATAATTGTTTTAAAACTTAAAAGGTGGATTTAATACTGGTTATATTAAATTTTTTCCAGTTGGCTTTGCTCCTTTGGATTTTTTAATCAATTCATTCACCTAATATATGAGCTATCCCTATTCCATTCAGCTTTTTATTATCCTTGAATTTGTTAAAAATGCCTCTCATGTCTTCACCCAAGTTGCTAATAAATATGTTTACATAAATACGTAAATATGCTGAGGAGGCTAAGACTAAGGGCAAAGAAAGCTCTGTGCGTGGCATTAGAGACTGCCTGCTAAATGACCATAAATCAACACCGACTCATCAAACAGTTATGAACTGACCTGCTAAATTATTATTCGGCTCATAATTCTTCTCATGACTTGTTTGCCTTGCTAAAATTGACGTACTGTCCGTCTGTGACATTCCCTTAAGAGTTTTCCAATCTGCCTTGTATCATGGTACACACAGAAAACATTAATACTTGTTTGGCACTCTGGGCTAGGATAAATGGTACACTGCGGTAAAGAAGGAAACTATCTGCAGCAAGAGGACAAATGGCCTAGAGTGCTGGGATTATAGACATGAGCCACTGCGCTTGGCCACAAGTCCTTAAACTTTTTGCTTGGTAATTTTGAACTACATGTTCTTACAACATATCCTGCTTTTTTATGCCTCTGTTCCCTTTAACAGGCCTCTGTTTTGAATACCCTTGTTCACCTTGACTTCTATTGGATCAACTGCCTCCTAATCAGAGTGTTCTCTGATTCATTTGAACTCTACATCATCCTATACCAAACAAAATATATAACTTTATCCTCTAGACAATCTCTGCATCTTCAGCATATATCAATTATTGCAGTTATTATAATGGATTTTCATGATGTGTTTACATTTATGTCTCTCCTAATAAACTAAGTCTTCAGGACAAGGTCTATGTTTTATGCACTTTGAACCCTGCTGCTAATACTTAGCCTAGTGCCTGGCAGATAAATGTTAACTGCAACAGAGACTTAGGTACACATCTGACCCTCCAAGTAGACCAGTAAAGGTCATGTCATGGTTGTATGTATCCTCAGTAACTAGTAAAAAGTATTCAATCAGTGTTTGCTTAAATCCTTACATAAAAAAAAATAGATTTCTTAAATACATACTTATCAAAGCTTATAATTTATACTGTTGATACAGTATCATTGCACAATACAATGTTGATACTGTACCATTGATACAATAATTACAATAGTAAGTACTTCACAAATGCCAAGTGACCAAACAAATACATCCTTTTGCTTAAAAATAAGGTGCAATTACACATTTTGCTATAGGTCCAGAAACACCTGTTGATTGAAACAACAGTCAAATGCTACGACTGTTTTTTTCCTAAAGGGCTGATTCATATTTCATCCAGCATCACATATTTTTCTTGTTGAGGAATGCAAGGTTAAAGAACCAAATTTTAAACATGCTTTATCACTCACATGAAGCAAAAGGCATTCTTATCTCCATGTTATATATAAGAAAACCAAAGATGAGACAGAGAATGTAATTAGATGGAACTGCTCCATACATATACCAAGTCTTAACTTACCTTCATTGGCAGAATATTTCACCAGTAAGATGCGACTTGAGCTTAAAGCAATGAATATGGCACCTAGCAGGAATGTATACATTGTTGGCAAGGAGCATAACATAGGATGACTACAGCACTGTTGTTCCATTCCACTGTTTTTTAATTGCCTTAAAGAGAAAAACACTTTCATGAATAACCTTGCTGACAGACTCTAAATGCGAATACCATTGATTGTGAGGACAGGAAAGGAATTTAAAAAAAAAAATGTTTGGCTATGACAATATCAGCACCAGGAAAGTATAGGCGTACAGAAAAAACTATGAGAAAAGGAAATGAAAGTCAAAATCTGATAAGAGGGAGTACTCTAGAGACAGAAAAGGTAAAACCAGATTAGACGTGCTGACAAAGGTAGCAGGTGAGCAAATGACACTTTGCAACAGCAGAAAAGAATTCAATAAAGTAATTCTTTAGCTTTTATTTATTTATTTATTTTGAGATGGAGTCTCGATCTGTAGCCCAGGCTGGAGTGCAGCGGCGTGGTTGGCTCACTGCAACCTCTGCCTCCCAGGCTCAAGTGATTCACCTGTCTCACCCTCCCGAGTAGCTGGCAATACAAGCGCCCACCACCACGTCCGGCTAATTTTTGTATTTTTAGTAGAGACGGGGTTTCACTATGTTGGCCAGGCTGGTCTCGAACTCCTGGCCTCATGAGCCGCCTGCCTCTGCCTCCCAAAGTTCTGGGATTACAGGCGCAAGCCACCGCGCCCGGCCTAGCTTTTATTCTTACTAGTAAACAATTTTGCTGTAAAGATAAGACTTTCAGAATTGCATTTTTCCTCCTCTTTTCCCTCGGAGGAAAAAGAGCTTATTGGGAACGACTTCATTACAGTAACAACCAAAATGAAAATACCTGAAACACTGCTGTAAAGTTTTGCTGAACTGCAGTTTGAAATGGAGGACATCGTAGCAATCAATGAGTCTAAGGCCATCTTGATAGGTTGAAGACACTAAACCCCAGGCTGAGTAAGTAACTTGTCCAAAGCCTCACACCGAACAGTAGGAACAGCGCAAAGAGCCTGAGGGGAGTGGGGAGAAATGCCAATACTGACAGCCCAACTGGGAGCACGCGTACAGGAGACCAATGAGACGCCTCCTTAATAGGAGAAAGCCAGGGTTCCCTTCACAGTCAGGGAATACCTACTCTGGTCACACATGCGCAGTAGGGCTCTTGTCTGGCGCGCCCTCCCCTGATACGCACGCGCAATTGCTTGCCCGCGGGGCGCGGTTACCTCCCTCAGAAGAGCTTCTAGCGGGAGAATGCACATCCTAGAGCTGAGACAGTAACTGTCTGGCCCCGTAGTAGCAGCAGTAGCATTTAGGCTCCATACGCGGAGAAGTTACAGTAGGTAAAGGCGAAAGAGGCTGTGCTCCTAAGCCGTCAATTGCGGAACAAAAAGCATGATTACGTCCCGACTGGGAAAAGGCGGATCCGCCACCCATTGCGCAGGCGCGTTCTGTGTTACGCTTCCGGAACGAGGGGAGCAGCAGCTTATCCCGCCCCAGTGCGGTCTTTCTCCTGTCACGTGCAGGGAGAGTCCAGTGTCACGTGAGGCCCCGGTGGCAGCGCTGCTATGGCAAGAGAGTGAGAGAAGGAAGGGGAAGCCGGAAGGGACGCGAGTGAAGTAAAGCGGGGAAAGACAGCTCCCCGGAGAGCGAGGGGTGTGCGTGCGGCCGCTTCTCCCTTCAGGTCTGCCTTCGGTCCCGCTACCCTCCCTCGCCGCCGGGTGACAGCTAGGCCGAGTACGTCGCCGGCTGCCTGGGGCGCAAGGAGCGCACGCCCTGTCCTCGCGCGCGGTGCCTGCTGCCCCGCCCCCTCGTCCCGCCCGTCCCGTCGCGTCGCGTCCCGTCCCCTCGGGTGCCGCCGGCAGGGTGCTGATGCGAGTCGGCGACAGCGGGGACATTTTCTGACTCCCCTGCACCTGAGCCGGCTCCCCTTTCCATCTCGTCGCGGGGCCGGCTGCTACTCCGGCCCCAGGATGCAGAATGTGATTAACACGGTGAAGGGAAAGGCACTGGAAGTGGCTGAGTACCTGACCCCGGTCCTCAAGGTAAGCCAGGCCGGGCTTGCCTGGGGCTGTCAGGCACATGCTCAACCCTGCAGAGACCGGGCGCCGCAGAAGTCCCGTCTTCGGCGGGGCAAGGTATAGGAAGGCGGTAGGGCTCGGGACGCGAGGAAAGGTGCAGCCCCCGACTCGTAGTCTCATCCGGCTGTTCCTTAGGGCTTTCTGACTCCTCAGGGGTAAACTTGGAGCGACGCTCTGTACGTGTTCCTGCCTTTTCCCGTCATAGCTCTGCGCGGTTGGATACGTCGGGTTAGAAGGTGGTCGGCGGCTGAGTAGATTGAAGAACGTGAAATCCAAACATTGGAAGTCGTTTTGACTTTTTAAACTAGGATTTTGCTTATCTTTTTAAAAAATGAATTCAGTGTTTGACATATGTCACTTTTCCTTTAAGTTTCATAGAAAGTCCGCTATAGTGGTGAAGTTGTGAGTAGGATCCCAACTCGTTTCGTTATCAGAGGAACGAGGTAAAATTGGCAACCTTATCTCATTTAGTAACCTTGAACCCATCTAACGAGCAAAACCTCTTTCCCAAGCTTTTCAGATAGCCGTAGCTGGTTATTAGTGATAGTAAGGCACGTCTTGCCTTCCTGGCTGTATACTCTTTAGTATATTGGCAACAGTACAGACATTTTAGAGTGAAACATTGTGACACATTAGCTATTACAGTAGTGACTGATTTTTTTTTTTTTCAAAGGTAAACTTCTATAACTGCCTTCAAATTTTTCTTTTATAACTCTTGGAGTAAGTTTTTTGTTGTAAGTTCATTTTTGCTTTCTAAAAAGCGAGCAAGAATAGTAAATTAATGGGAAATTCTTGCTTAGTTTTTTTTTTTCTGGTTGTTTTTAGGCTTTCAGTTAAAATGTATCAATCTCAGTGTGGGGATGAAATACTCTAATAAGCTAAGAATAGTGGAGGGTTTTGCTTTGCTCCCTTTCCATGATAAAGGGAAATATTAGGTCTGTACTTTTTAAAATACGTTTTTCTAAAACTCCTTTTAAAAGAATAACTTATTGGCAAAGTAAGAAATAAACCAGCGATTATAAATGAGAATTTCAACTGTTGGTTTGCTTACATTTCTTTACTGTGAAAGTCATTTTAAGATTATTCAGTCAAAGTAAGATTGGAAAGTAATTTTCACATTTGAATCAAATGTTTTTACGTATTATGTTACCTTTTCAGACTATCATATCTACCTAGGTATACAGTATTTTAATAATACACCATTGTTGCAACTTTTTAGTTTCAGGGAGAGAGGAGCAAGAGACTGCCCAAATTAAATATAAAATTTATGATGTAGAATTGTGTTTCGAGGAGTCATTTTACTTGCTCACCAAACTGAAGAGGAACTGTTAACATGTCATTATGTATGGTATATGTTTTTAGTGAAAAGGAAAGAATTAATGACCGTTTCCTTGATACCTCCTGTGCAAACTGTTGGTTTACAGAGAGAATCCTTACAGTTTCCTGCTAGATAAGGGAGGGCAAGGAGGAAAAACAAAATCTTCAGGAAATAAGTAATTGCCTTCTTCTTGCAAGTAAAATTTAAGAAAAATCATGTTGTGTTTGGAGGATGTACATGCAGTAAACACTGAAGTTCTTAAAATCATCTCTAAGGTTCTGTTTAATTGGTAGAGGCCCCAGTCTCATCTACTTCATCCCCTGACTGCTCTTGCTTAAGTTAACCTGACCTCCTCTTTATTATTCTGTTAAGCACACTCTTGGTTCAGGGTTTTGCATGTGCCCTTTCCTCTATCTGAAAAGCTCTTGGCACTTAAAGCCTTATGGCATATTCCTTGCCTTAAGGTTTTCAAGTCATTGTTCAGTGAAGTCTTTGTTCTCTTAGCGTTCCATTTTAAATGACTGTCTCTCCCCAACCACCCCACAGATTCCCCTTTGCTTCTTTTTACTTCATGCTGTGTTATTCATTACCATTTGGCTTTTCTTCCTCAACTAGAGTTGAAACTCCTTATGAAGGCAAGAATAAATTTGAGTATATTTTATTCACAACTAAATATCCCCACTGCCTCAAATAGTGTCTGGGACATAGTAAACATTTGTTGAATGAATAATGTTCATAAATAAGTCTTCTCCTTTTTGTAGATTCTACCAGAAAATCTTACATATAATTTAAGGTTTAGAAAAATTTAGTTAACAGCATCCTTGCTTTAGAGGAGAGGATAGTGTGTCAATATCTTGATGGAGATGAAATTAGGGGAAAATGCTAAATGATTTCTAGATTTGGTTTCTAATCTTATTCAGTTTAAATAAGACTGGCTGAATTGTAAGATGTCTAAACATCTTTAAGACATTTTTGCTGTGCTGTAAAATGAAGATATTTGTTTATTTCACAGAATCACTGTAAGGCTTTATTTTTATTTAAATCTTAGAATGTTTCTACATAGAACTTTACTCTGGTATAGCAGTGATCTGATAGTATTATAATTATTTTTATGTCTGTTTCCTACATTAGACTTGTATATTCCTGTGGTCATTACCAGTGAGTGAGACAGATAGATAGATACAGATAGGTAGATTAGATAGTTAGATTTTAGATTAGATAAATAGAATGATTTTTTTGTGTGTGTGTATGTGCTTCATTGCCTAGAAGGGTACCAGCAGGCAAATAATTGCCCCTAGAAACATTTTTAATTGCCAGTGAAACAAGATACAATATTGCTTTTCTTTCTGCTTTCTTTAGGAATCAAAGTTTAAGGAAACAGGTGTAATCACCCCAGAAGAGGTGAGTGCGGAAGATATACTGAAGCCTTTTTATTTTACAATTATATTAAAATAGGTGGCTTTTCTGCTTCATAAGAAACATTTTGAACTCTTTGATTTCAGTAAAATTAGATTTTGTGACTGTTTGTGATTTATAGGAATTTCTGCTTCCCATAGAAGAAAAAATGTAACTTCCCTGTCAATTTGCTACTTCTTATATTTCTCTGTAGTTCCTCTTTATTTAGAAATGAGAGTGACAGAAGGGATGGAAAAGGGTCCTGTATCACTTGTTCTTCACTTATATTTGTGTTATATTGAGCTGTGCAGTAAGCTCTGTAGTGTCTGTGGTGTCTTGGTTCTGTGTACATCAAATGTGTGTTTTCATGCTTCTCATTGGGAAACTTTGCTCACTACTTAGATGCTGTTTTCTCTTAATAGTTCTTTTTTGTTTAGGTAGTTTATTTTGTTGTCCCTAGATAAATAAATACTGGGCTAAAAACCTTTTCAGACTCCAATTTTATGAATAGTTAGGGTTTTATGAGACTTAATAAAAGACAGAGAATTTAATCTTCTTTTATAAGTGTCAATGAAAGTACTACTCATTGGCAATAGAACTTTATTCGTTGTCTTGAAACAAACATTTTAAAATAAGCCTTGTATGATGAGGCTGCTTCTGTAAGTTCTAAGGCATCGAGCTAGAGAATTAACTGATCTTTCAATTTTCGATTGTGATGGAATCTGTCTAGTTCCAAATCCTTGTGAGTTTTAAGAATGGTTTGCATAACTCACCTTTTATCTAAAATTTTTTGTTTTTTATTTTTGGTGAAGACATATGGTAGTATGGAAAGAACCTAGGAGACCTGCCTTCTAGACCTGTTTTGGTAATTTTTCCTAATGAGCAAATCAGTTAAGCTATCCCTGCTGAGGCTTCATGTTTCCTCATCTATAAAATAAGGGTTGTGGGCTAGATATTCTATAAAGATCCTATTCTATCTTAGGTTTCATTACCTTGAATGCCAAATAAAACTAGGTTTTGATTTTAAGGATATCATTAACGTTCTTGCCAAGCAGGTGTAATTTGAACATGGCTTTTTAGGTGTCTGAAATCAAGACCAGAGATGAAAGTATGCTGTTCTTCTTGCACTCTTTGGTTTTTATCTCCTCTGTGTAAAGATGACTAATTGCTGAATAGATGGTTGCAGTTAGAGATGCAAGCCTGTGGTCATTGGATAGAATTAAGCAGTTTCAAAACAGAAATTCATCCTAGAATAAATAGCCGTTACACTTAATTACAATATCAATCAATTTATGAATTTTCCTCTCTCTAAAAAAATTCAAGGCGAAATTAGCCCAGCTGGGTGCCTAGCACATAATACTGGGTTGGGATAGAGCACAATTACAGGATTAAGTTAGAGTAGAATGAGCCTGGAAGAGGAGATGGGAAGGCATCATTTGCTTTGTGTAAATATTATATACTGAGTTGATATGTTCGTTTCCTCTTACTGTTTCTGGGTTTCTGCCAGGCGCCAGCTATCTTTCTGTTTTCATTCAGAGGTATGGCAATATTGTGCTTAAAAAGAGAGGCAGCTAGTATCTAATACTGTATTGTCAAAACAAAATTAATGTTGGATGTGTGTATGAGTTGATTAAGTAGAATACTATTAATTGAGGTTAGCTTGAGGAATGGCATTGCTCACCAAGATGTAAATATTGATTCTATCTTGTTGGAGTTAGGCAGTACTATATACTGATAATAAAGATCACAAGAGAACATTTTTAGTCTCTAAGAGAAAGCTACTGCAAGCAATATTGATCATTTAGAAATTTGAGTCCTATTTCATTTGAACATATGAAGCAAGTAATGATGGTCATTGCTAATGAGGGCAAATGTACACATGTATGTATTCATTATCAGTGCAAGTCTTTTTTTTTTTTTTTTTAAGTTTTGCTTGCCTGCTAGTGTTCTTGTTATTTTTTAAGTAGAAATTGCTATAGGAACTTTGAGACAAAATATTAGTCTTGTTACCTCAAGGCAATAAAATGAAAGAATATTTTTAATTATTTATTTTGCTTGCATTTTCTTAAATTATTTTAATGGTAATAAATTAGTTCCTGATAACCACAGAGCTAAATGTAGCATCTGTTTGCAATGACCTCAAAGTGCTTAAAACTTGGAGAAGAGACTAATGTTTTATTTTGGTTTTTGTCTTTACTTAAGCAGTTTAAGTAATAAGGTTATTTGAAGTAAAAGAACAGAAACATAAAGTTTCTTTAGGAATTCAGTTGCTATCTTGTATGTTGTTGATGTTTCATCTTAAAAGAGGTTATTCTTAGAATTCTTATTTGATAGAATTCTCAAAATAGAGTGTTTTATATAAACATACTTTCTCAGAAAGGTATTAGAGATTAAATATTTTGTGATTTTTTATTGTGTAATAAACCCATGACCAATACAAGATTTTAAGTTAGAGATGTTGCGAAATAGAAGTAATTTGGCAAGTACATGTGCATCCTGCTTGAGTTGGGACATTGCAGTTACGCTTAACAGACTTACATTTTCTGCTCTGTGAAATAAGCAGGATTTCTGTTCGTCAGAAAGATCAGCACATGTTCATTTAAACTGATAATTCTTAAACGGTTAAAGTATATCTCCCTGAGTCTGATTTTTATTTCTGAAGAGAAACAAAAACGTGTACAATATTCAGCCTGCTTTGAAAGTCTAAGATTTGTTAGATGATTCAATTTGTTAATTTGTAGGTGTTTTCAGAGTGAGGCCAAAAAGCTTTTAACTTTTTCCCATTGTTTGACACTACATTTCTCTTTAGGAGTACAAAAGAGCTTCCAATATTACTTTAAGTTTTAAAAATAGTAACAGAGGAAGAAGAAGATATGTGCCCTGTGGTATAATAAAGTAGGCTTATATTATAGACTTGTATCTATTTTAGTAATTTTTTTCAGATTTTTATTGAATTTTCAATCATTGGCAAGAATGTGTCCACTTTTTTGTGTCCTTAAAATGGATTTTGACAATTTAAATCTGATAGCCTTACCTGTATTAATTTCATGATACTGCTTTTGGCATTACTTAATCCAATGATAAAAACTGAATTTTTATGGACATTAGAAAACTTTGCAGTTTGGTCATAATCAAAAATAAATCTTGAGGCTGGTAGAGCAGCTTTGGTGCTGTTAATATTTTAATTGCTTACTGGATTTATGTGTTACCTAGGGCCATCAGTTTGGTATTTTGCCACCCTGCACATTAAGTGATGTTTGATTTTTCTTTTTCATTTTTTTCATATTCCTTCTAAATCCTGAAAAGTTTGTGGCAGCTGGAGATCACTTAGTCCACCACTGTCCAACGTGGCAATGGTAAGTAATACTGAGTAAAGAATAGAAAATTAGTAAAAGCCATGGCTTTGGAATTACAGCAATTTGCAAAATAGGTTAATGGATGAAAAAAGAATGACCAGTTTAACCCTCCCAGCAGATTTTTCTGTTGAACAGTGCCCCCAGTGATATACGAAGTAAAGAAAGAACAAGTGGATGTTACACCTATTTCACTTTGCTTTGTTAGCCCAATAGATGGACTTATTTGAGAAAAATGCATTTACTTCCTTTACTAATATTTATTTTCTTTATAGTGACTAGGTCTGATCTTCTGGTTCTTTGAATAATAAATGTTCAATAGTTTAAAATTTTATCAGGTTTTTTTTCAAATTAACAGTTTATTGAACATTTTTATGGCATTAATAAGTGCAGAGATTTTGCAGTTTTATTTTCTTTAAAATATAAGACATAAACATTTTTTGTTAAGGTTCTAAAGTGTGCTCCATCTTTAGGAAACTAGCTAAAGCTAAAAGAAAGGTTTATGATACCAATTAAGGCCTTACCTATAAATGCTTTTAAGAGGCTTTAAGTTTTTATTTTTTTCAATAGCTTTTATTTTAATTACTAAAGTCATTTTAGCAATTTAGTGGTTTTCACAGTGTGTATTTTAAAATATTCTGAATAATAACAGTGCTTCATTACTTTCAAACTTAATGATAATGACTCCCTGTTGGTAGCTGAAAAAATGATCCCAGTATTGGCAAAAGTTTTATTTAAACTAGAATGGTTTGGAATTATCACCTTGTTTGGATGTAGATGCTTTAACTTGTTACATCTTTTTTTTTCTTAATGATATTTTTTTCAATTATAGTTGAAAGGTATAGTTTTGACTGGGGATATGAGTTCTATAAATAACAGGGTTTCAATTGATAATATTTTTCTTAATATCAAAAGAGCTTAAATAATGAAACTTTTTTTAAAAACAGTGTTGAAACTCTCTCATCTGTGGCTTGATGTTCTCCTTCATTTTTATATTTACCATGTAGCTGAAACAGTTGTCACTGCTTTTATCAATTATTCTTTATTTTGTAAGGCATTATTTATTTATCAAAAAGACTAGAGTGTGAAGTTTGTTTTTATATATTTTTCTTTTTTTCATGTGTTTTTTGTTCCATATTTCAAATTGAATTCATGTCATAGAAGTTCTCTGATTTAATAAGTATGTTTGGTTTTGTTTTTTTTTCTGTATTCCAAATTTTCTGTTAAAACTATATTTAGCAGGTTCCGGTCTATAATTTATATGTATTTCAAGTCAATAGGGACATGAGGTTTACAGTAGTATTCATTTTGTGAAAATAACTGATTTAGGATTTTTTTTTCCAATATGATATGCATTTTCTTCATTGAGATTTCTTTGGTCTACCAGCTCTTAATTGTTTAAGTAGTTTAAGCATTTGATTTATAGCATTGTTGTAGGGGCTTGTGTATATGGATTGAATCTTTTTTTAGCAGATACTAGTAGTTTTATTCCATTTTATGAATTATGATTTAAATAATTTTATTATAACTTAGAACTCAGTGTCCACATTTTTGGCTGAATTCCTGGGCCAAAGGCAAAATTTATTTTAAATCAATGCTAGAGACAGTTTATTTCCTTGCTTATACCTTCATGTTTAGAAGTGTTATCATGACCCTATTTTAACTCTTCCCTCGGAACTTTGGGCGTTGCCGTGACATTGTTGAATCTGAGACTTGGGACTAGTTAAAAGAAGCCTAGAAGGCTGTCAAATAATATTTGGGCATTTCCTGATTTTACCTTGTGCTCAGATCTATGGTTAGAACTTTAGACTGAAGCTTGAAAAGGCAGCAGAACTCCAAATGTATGCCCATATGTTTATGACAGATACCACATACCATTCCACCTCTCACCATTTTCAGATGACCCACAAATTCTTAATAAGAGGTGCCAAAGCAGCTCAGAAATATTATAGATAGTTGGCTCTGACCCATAGAGGGAATAGTGTTTAAGAATAGGAGCCCTAAAGTCACTTAGCTTTGATCCTTGCTCTCCCACCTGGTTTTGTGATCATAGGCAACTTTATCTCTTTAATCTTTAGCTTACTTACCTATAAGATGGGATATTTATGTTTTCTACTGCTTAGAGTTATGAAGAAAAATTGAAAATTAGTTGTTGGAGACTTAAGTTTCATACTTAATAAGTACTCAATAAAAGAGTTTTTTGTTTTCAATAATTATTCTTAATATTGTCATTTTATGATTCAAAATATCTTTTGTCTCTTAGTTCTGATTTTAATACAGCAATAGGAACAGGGATTTTGCCAGCCACCTACATTGTTATGTAATGTCATGCAGCTTTTTTTCCTGCCTGTTCTTGTTCTCAAGATGAGCAGCAGTACTTTAGGATTAAAAATGTGAGAGATTATACAATGTGAGAGATGATACAACTCACTGAGAAGCAGGATATTTTGATGTTGTTTAGAGGCAAACATAATAGTTGCTTAATAATTCTATATTATTCTACCTTTTTTTGTTTAGTGTTTAATCCAAATTCTCTTGGGTCTTATCTGCATCTCTTAGTATATTTCACTTATATTATTGTTGTGTTTTTTTCCATGCCCTGACATATATTACTTAAATGCATCCTTCCCAAATCAGTTTTAAACCAGTTTTCTGAGAGGTATGGATTATGTCATGAGGTTTTTCTGCCCTGTATTTGCCTATTAAAATATATTTTATATTTTGGTGCTTTTCACTGTTTTTAAAGGGCTACAGGGGAAGAATTGAAAGTGAAGGCATACCTACCAACAGGCAAACAATTTTTGGTAACCAAAAATGGTAAGAATTATGTCATATGTATTAGTAAATTTTGCATAGAACTATATTAAAATGAAGCTCTGTTTTTTTCTATTGCTTGAAATTTTTTCCCTTAGTTTTATCTTCTCTTTCTGTTACTTCTTTTTGCTAAAAACATATAGTTGTCAAGATACAAAGGAAGAGGTCCCTAAGGAAAAAGTTAGACTTCTAAGTGGACTTTTTTGAAGTTAAGCTTCATAATAATCTTTTTAGGTGTTTGATTTTAATCTTCTTTAGACTTAAATTTTTTGTGGAAAATGTAACTCATACTACCTGTGACATCTAAAAGCACAGAGCTAAAGATGTTATTTTCCGTTGTGTCATTGAAGGACACAAACATATTTTGAAACAGGTAGTGGTTTGTGCTTTTTTGTTGTTGTTTATGTTTTTTTGAGGCAGAGTCTCACTCTGTTGCCCAGGCTGGAGTGCATGGTGCAATCTTGGCTCACTGCAACCTCTGCCTACCGGGTCCAAGCGATTTCCCACCTCAGCCACCAGAGTAGTTGGGATTACAGGTGCCTGCCACCATACCTGGCTAATTTTTATATTTCTAGTAGACAGGGAGTTTCTCCATGTTGGTCAGGCTGGTCTTGAAGTCCTGACCTCAGGTGATCCACCTGCCTCAGCCTCCCAAAGTGCTGGGATTACAGGCATGAGCCACCATGCCTGGCCAAAACAGGTAGTGTTTTATTTATGAAGTTAAATTTTAAAACAGTATCAAAAGGTTGTAGTCCATAACTAATGACAAAACATTGATTTCTGTTCCAATTTACTCATTATAAGAAAAGGAAAATAATATGTGCAAAACGACAGCTTTTTTTTTCTATAGCATATATATTTTTTTTACTAAGTGTGATAATTTATACTCTTATTTAAAAAAAATATCGGGAGATTAAAAAGCAGTTTTTTGACCCCATACTATAATGTTTTTACCATATAATTATCCAGTTTTAGGCTTATGAATAATAATACCTGTTAATACATTTGCTGTATGAACAACTTACCAGTGTGGTATAAAGAAGTAAAAATTAGAAGGTTGGTGAATTTTAAACTGTTTTATCCATTTTGAATAACTGGAACTTAAATATGAATTACAAAATTTATATTGAAAGTTACTTTAGCCTTGAAAACAAGAGGTCACCTTTACCACCACTGAGTATGACAGCCGGTAGGTAGCTCCATCTTCTGAGAGTAAAGCCATTAAAATAAGGTATTATCATTCATTAGACCGAAATTAAACAGTAATATCTCTGACATCAGCCTGCTGTTCTTCACAGACCATCATAGTAAAGGAATGCATAGAACATTCCCAATAGAGCATTTCTGCTTGTCTTCTGACAAAGCAATTTAGGAAAAGGTAAATGTAGCCAAATAATAATGTGTCTGTTGGGCTGAATGTAACTCTTAATCACCTTTAAAAGTGAAACATAATATTCAGTTAGTATTTTGGTGGTATAAACACCCAATTTTATGGAATAAGCTCTTCTTTCTAATGGATTTATGGTTAGCAGATTATGTACTGGTAACTGTATTTACCATATTTTTTTATAGTGCCATGCTATAAGCGGTGCAAACAGATGGAATATTCAGATGAATTAGAAGCTATCATTGAAGAAGATGATGGTGATGGTGGATGGGTAGATACATATCACAACACAGGTAAGAGGAGAATAGAATGACATATATTTAGTTTAAATTAAACTTTTTCACAATCTTTTATAATAGCCTTGATTTAAAAAAGAAGATACATAAGGCATAGTTTTGTCCCAGTAGACTTACATGAAAAAAGCAGGAGGACAAATTTATAAAAAGAAGCCTTTAGAGTATGCCGAATTTCTTTTATCTTTTTTGAGATAGTCTTACTCGGTTGCCAGGCTGGAGTGAAGTGGCATGATTTCAACTCACTGCAGCCTCCGCCTCCCGGGTTCAAGTGATTCTCTTGCCTCAGCCTCCCAAGTAGCTGGGACTACAGGTGCGTGCCAGCACCCCTGGCTAATTTTTGTATTTCTTTTTTTTTTTTTTTAGTAGAGATGGGGTTTCATCATATTGGCCAGTCTGGTCTCGAACTTCTAACCTCAAGTGATCTGCTCACCTTGGCCTCCCAAAGTGTTGTAATTATAGCGTGAGCCACCGTGCCTGGCCTCTTGTT
>CAUYQU010022131.1:0-46305 GCA_963574635.1 Cheracebus regulus | reverse complement strand
GCTGTGCTTGCTGTGAAACTCTCAGTCCTCAGCGCTTCCAATTGCTGTTTTCCTTGTGGGGATGGGACCAGCCAAGCCCGTCCGTCCCGTATACTCCGCACCGGGAAGCGCCGCGCTGGGGCACCGGCAAAACAGCCGCGCCGGCCAAAAGAGTCGCGCTGGCGACCCATGTGGCTCCTCTGCCGGAAATCTCCCAGTCTGTGGGCAACAAAAATTGGTTGGAAAGTGCGGTGTCCACTCGTTCTCTGCGCTTTCACTGGGAGCTACATTCCAGAGCTGTTGCTAATCGGCCATCTTGGATCTCTCGAATGTAGGGATTTGAGGCTGTAGTGAGCCATGATCCTGCACTGCTGCAGCCTGAGCAACAGAGCAAGACCCTGTTGTAAAAAACAAACAAAAACTGGCAGTTGATACCTAAGAGTGAATATCTTTTATTGCTGGGTAATGGGATTGAGAGAACTTGCTTTGTGTTATAGAAAGAACAGTGTCTTTGGACCCATACAGACCTGGATTTCAGATTAGCTCTGCCAATTACTAAGTACTCTTTACTGTGAACCTCTGTTTTCCTCATCTGTGAAACTGTAATAATGAATCCTACCTTCAACAATTGTAGTCAAGTTGGAAACAATTTACACAAAGTGCCAAACACCTAGCCTCGCACAGCAGGAACTGAGTAAATAGTGGTTAATGTTTTTATCAGTGTTTTCATTTTCTTTATGCTATCTGCATTGCTGACATCTGTATCATTTTTATCTTTTTGAATCAGAAAAAAAAATGTTATTAAAAAAATAACCCAATAGTACCCCTTGTCCCATTCCTATCAGTTATATTATTATTGTTACTACTCTCTGGCATTTAGATAGCTTTGTTTGTCTTAGAAGAGCATTACAAACAAATAACCTCTTTGTTTTTGAGGGTTTTTTTGTTTTGTTTTGCTTTGCTTTTGAGACAGGGTTTCACACTGTCGCCTAGTCTGGAGTATAGTGGTGTGATCTCAGCTCACCGCAGCCTCAACCTCCTGGGCTCCGGTGATCCTCCCAATTCAGCCTTCCGAGTAGCTGAGGCCACATGCGCATGCCACCACACTAGGCTAATTTTTGTATTTTTAGTAGAGACGCGGTTTTGCCATGTTGCCCGGGCCGGTCTGGAGCTCCTGGGCTCAAGCAATCTGCCTGCCTCGGCCTCCCAAAGTGCTGGAATTTCAGGCATGAGCCACCATGCCTGGCCTAAATAGCTCTCTGTGTTTGCAAAAGTGTATTGTCAAAATCATTCAGGGTCTCTCAATTGTATGGAGACTCTAGAATGCACAGAAAAGGGCTGCCGCTGTGTATCTCTGCAAGTCACGCGCAAGGTGGGAAACAGCTGGCTCCCTCCTGCTTACCAGTTCCAGTACAGGGAACTGAGCCTTGTAGCTGTGTCTTTCATATCCCACCCATTCTAAGGAGACCACAGGCCTTAGGAGTAAAGGACTCTTTTGTTGAAAGAATGTTTTCAAATTTAAATGAGCATTTATTGGTCAAAGATGGACCAACCAGTCTTTTGAAGAATTCAAGGCTCTTTAGAGAAAAATAAAGCCTTGGAGGAATGTCTGAGAAGCTTGTTAGATGCGTGGGAAGGGTCTGGAAATAAAAAACTTCATCTGGATTTTCTGCCTTCTACCAACAGAGCTGAAGCCAATGCTCTTCTAAGACAAGCAAAGCAGGTGGTTTGAGTATTTCTTTCCTTCCTTTTACTTCTTCTGTAGTAGACTTGTCGGGTCAGATATTTGGGCTGGTGTGGTACTCTAATAGTGTTAGAGTCTGCATTTTTTACTGTCCTCTGGTATGTTCTGGTTGATAACAGGGCAACAAACCAGCAGTCCCAGATGCCAGCACCAAGACCTCAGACAGGTCACTTAACGCTCCAAGCTTCATCACCATTCTCACTTTGCAGACCTCACAGGGAACAGGGAAAGCTCTATAAGATACAACATCATTACGATTAATTCTGTTCTGATTCTGAAAGCAAAGCTCCTTCTACACAAACTCCTATTTCTAAATGCTAAACACATTTCTTTACGGTATATATTGTAGACTTGTAGAAATGGCAAGTGTTGAGATAAAACATGAAACAATGATGACGAAAGTGCTAACTTTGTCTTGTTTTAATTTCTTCATGCTTTTTTCTACCGAATTCTCAAGAGTGGTGTCTTAACTGTTAAACTGGGTGGAGATCTAGGAACTTACGTGATCAACAAGCAGACACCAAACAAGCAAATCTGGCTATCTTCTCCATCCAGGTATGTTCAGAAGTTAACATCTGTAATCCTTAAAGACTTCCACAATGTGACATTGTGGACCATTTAAGAAATGTCAGCTGAGCACAGTGGCTCACATCTGTAATCCCAACACTTTGAGAGGCTGAGGTAGGAGGGGATCACTTGAGGACAGGAGTTCAGAAACAATCTGGGCAACATAGTAAGTCCCTGTCTCTGTAAAGAAAAGAAAAATAAAGTCACGGTTAGGCATGGTGGCTCACACCAATAATCCTAGGACTTGGGGAGGCCATGGCCTGTGGATCACTTGAGCTCAGGAGTTTGAGACCAGCCTGGACAATGTCACAAAACACCATCTCTACTAAAAATATAAAATTAGCCAGGTGTTGTGTCACACACCTGTAGTCCCTGCTACTTGGAAGGCTGAGGTAGGAGAATCGCTTGAGCCTAGGGGCTGGAGGTTGCGGTGAGCCAAGATCGCGCCACTGCACTCCAGCCTGGGCAACAGAGCAAGACTCCATCTTAAAAAAAAAAAAAAAAAAAAGTCACTTTTGTATGTTAATATCCTTATAAGTGAACCTTTTCTGATATTTTGCAGCCTCTCTCAATCTCAGTAGGAAAGTTTACTGTAGTTATATAACTTCTCCCTGCTGACAATTTGGCTACTGTAAGCAGTCATCAGGATATTAAGAAGGTCTGAAGTGAGTAGTTTCTAACTTTTCCAAATCCAGCCTAGACGGTTTACATCTATTAAATCATTGTCGACTTCAGAAAAAGCTACTTTTGATCTTGTAGCATTTGAACAGTTGCGCTTTGTCTTCAAAGCAAGTGAAAGTTTGACCTCTACTTGTTTTAAGCATCTCAGGTAAAGGGTTATTTGAATTCCCTTTGCAGGGTTGGGTTGTGTACCCTGTGGAGGTGGGAGAGTGTTCTATACTGCTGCTGTGGAGCATTTAATCCCTCCTGCCTTTTCCATTAATGTGCTTTCAATCTAGAGGAATAAAAGGTTGTGTTGAGACACAATGCAGACTGCATAGCATCTGAAAGCCTGAGAACATGCAGGGCTAGATGTCCCTCATCCCTCATTAGCCTGGCTGCTGTTGAAGTGGTTGTAAGAAAGTAAAAGAGAAATGCTCACAAAGCTCTCAGATCCAGTCATTCATTAGCACTTCCAAAGAGAGATGTTGACTGTGAATTGGGAAAGGGCCAGATAAAACCTGCATAGAATTCTTTGAAAGTCTAATGGTATTTGCATTTTTAAAAAATTATATGCTTACTCTGCCCCCTAATATTGACATCATTCTTTAGGTCATTAATATTACACCATTTATCATTCTGTGATTTGTAATGCTTTGTTCAGAATAAATAGTGTTATGTTTCCTTTCCCCACACTCTCATCCAGGAAGTACACTAGAGTTCAACAGAAAGCACTAGAAATCACTGTCATTCTAGGAAGGCCCTAATTCACAGGTCGTATTGGTTTTTAGACCCAGTTAGCGTACTAGAGGTTGAAGGATTTTAACCTCTGTGGGCCAGTTAGCCTCTGTAGCCTCAGTCACTCTTCCTGACCCTGGCCCTGCTTGAGCCTGTGCATTCCTATCCTTCATCTCCAGGGAACAAGGGGGATTGGCTCAGTCCAGCGATCACTTTTGGCGATCAGTGGCTTTGTAGATATCAAGCAGGCACTGTTCTTTATGGTGTATATTGTAGACTTGTAGAAATGGCAAGTGTTGAGCTAAAACATGCAGCAATGATGACAAAGTGCTAACTTTGTCTTGTTTTAATTTCTTCATTTCCCCAAAAGAATTTTCCCCATATCTGGATACTGAAAACATCCATATGGTATTTGGACACTCTGCTCAGCAATAGGCTCCTACCTAGCTGTGTTCAGAGGCATATGCTACTGGATAATAATAATTTCTTAGAAATTCAGGTGTTCTATTTTAAAATCTGTCATTCATATGGGAATTTGGAAAGATCTGCTGAGCAAGCCATTTACTGTCACAAATACTATTTTCCTCAAAAAAAAAAAGAGGGGAAAAATATATATAGAGAGGAGCCAGGGTGAGACCGAAGAGGTGCCTCCGCCGGAGCAGGCCACACCCAGAGATCACAGGCTCCTCCATCTACCTCAGGCCCCTCCTTTTCCTGCACCCAGTTTCTGACAGATCCAGAGAGGCCACCTCCTGGTAGGAGTTGGGTGAAGGGAGGCTGAGAAGCAAGTCCTGAGCACGAGCTCTCAGTACCTCTGTGGGAAAGTGGGGGACGGAGGCCGAGTCACTCTGCTGGTCACTGGAGGCCAGGATGCCACCTGTCTAAACAGCCATCCCGCCCTGGGCCCTCACCACCAGGGTGGCTCTCCCCACTCCTGGCCTGCTGCCCACACAAACTTCAGAATCTGGAAGAGCCAGCGGTACCCTGGCCGTCCCACACCTGTCTTCTTGGAAGGAGCAGGCTGGAGCACCGAAGCACTGTGTAGCTGTGCTTGCGAGGGCACAGGATTCCACAGCAGGATCCTGCAGCTTTGGGCTGTTGTCATTTTTATACCTGTGGCAAATGACGTGACCAGACTCGGTAATGTCTGGAGAAACCTCTGTAGAGGAGCAGGAGGTTGTGGACATGCTGCGGCCCAGGCAGTCAGAGCCTGCACCCACCCAACTTGGCCAAAGAAGCCCCCATACTCTCTATGGAAAAGATTTCCAGAAGCTGTTGTGTCAATAACAAAGCCTCAAAAAAAAAAAAAAAAAAAAAACCCTAAAAATCATCAATAATAAAGACCATCCTTGAGTCTGATTTGGAAACTAGGGTGGAATTCTGCAGAAGCATTCAACTGGCAAGATGCCACCCTCATAGCCAGATCTGCAGGCCCCTGCCATCAAGCCAGGAATATGCTCCATTCGCCACTCCTCAGCTTCTGCTTCTGGTTTCAGAGGTCTCTGTATTAGAGAGGTTTTAAAGCTACAAGGGCCTTTACCTACTTACTGTTACTCACAGAGGTGAATATGGAGGTCCAGTGGGGAAAGTGACATGTCCTAAGTCAGAGTAGAGTCAATAAGAAAACAGGACAAAAAATGACTGAGCCTCTAGTGTATAATGCGCGTTGATGAGCTACTGGAGAAAGGGAGATGAAGGAAACACAGTCCCATCTTCAAGGAGCTTAATCTAGCAAGGGAGACAGACTGTTTGTAGGTGGGACCAAGCTTCCCTGCAGCAGAAGGAAACTTGAAATCAGTAATGAGCCTCCGCAGGGACAGAGGCAGGCCACCACACTGCCCTGAGAGGATCGCATGTGGACTCGGGGCTACAGCCTGGCCCTGCTTTGACCTACTAGCTGTGCTGTAGGACCAGGTGGGGCCTGGAGTGGCCAGTGCTAAGTGGCTACTGTGAGCTCTTTCCACTCCCCCAAGGCATTGCATAATGTCACTTTCTGTTTACACAGCAAAATCAGGGACACAATTTTCTAGAACAAGGGGTGCCTCCCCTCCCTCCAGCCCAACAGGTCTACAGTGACTGATGGGCCCTGGTTTGTGTTAGAGACAGAACACCCCCCAGGGTCCAAGTGGTCATTTGTGGCCCACACACCACTGGCAAGTGCAGGCAGGGCTGCGGAGCCCTGGGGAGCCACAGAGGGCCTGCTGGCTGCCACAACACCCTGCTCAGCTGCTGCTGGCCCTCCTGTGGGCGGCAGTGCTAGTGATGTGCAGAATCCTGGGACGAGTGCCAGTGAACCTGTGGACACCCTAGGTGACCCAGGCATTCACTACTGTGGTGGTCTTTATGGTCAGGAGATGACACGCTGAGAAGGGGAGAATTGGCCCAAGGTGAGGTCCACAGAAAGGCCAGGGCCAAGATGCAGCCAGCGCCTCAGGCTGGTTATGGCCTTATGTTGACCATGCCAGAGGCCAGTCCTTGATTGTTCCAAACTCTTCTCAAGGGTTCCACATGAAATGAGCAGGTCCTCCTGTCAGAGCCTAGGTTAGTTTCTGAAAAAGCATGGAAAGCACACCTCCTGAACTTCCTGAGTGACTGATGCAAAGCACGTCCTCCATGCTTCACAGCACCATGGAGAGGATCTTCAGGGGCAAACCGCAGATGATCTGAATGACAGCACTGACTGTCAGCAAACTGCAGAGCAGCCTGACCAAGAAATTGCAAGACAGAAGCAATGCTTGCAGGCAAAAAAGGAGAAGAGAGGGCCAGACATGGTAGCTCACGCCTATAATCCCAGCACTTTGGGAGGCTCAGGCAGGCGGATTACTTGAGGTCAGGAGTTTGAGACCAGCCTGGCCAACATGGTGAAACCCTAAAAATACCACATACCGCTACTAAAAATACAAAAAATCAGCTGGGCGTGGTGGCAGGCACCTATAATCCCAGCTACTTGGGAGGCTGAGGCAGGAGAATCGCTTGAACCCAAGAGGCGGAGGTTGTAATGAGCTGAGGTTGTGCCACTGCACTCCAACCTGGATGACAGAGCAAGATTCTGTCTCAAAAAAAGAGGAGAAGAAGGAAAGACCAAAGCAGGAATGAAACAGGCCACGAATGTTGGAGTAAAGCAACTGACCTCCCTGCCCCACACCCTGCTGAGTGTCCTGCCTCTGCTCTAGGGTGATACGATGGGGACTTGTCAGTGGAAGGGAACAGGGAAGCCAGACATGGTGGTCCCTCAGCGTCCCAGCCACAAGTCCCTCTGAAGAGTGTGGATGACAATCGTGACTTAGGTACATCTTTAGAATGTCCTGAGTGGAAGATTGTAGAAGCAAACCAAAGAACTCACAGCTCAAGGCCAAACTCTGTTCGGGGATTAGGCCTCTGCAGGACGCAAGGGCACAGCGGGGGACAGAGCCCCCGAGGCTACAGCTGATGCTGCCCTCTCTGCCTGAACTGTGCCAAAAACATGTAATGAGGCCACAGCAGGAATCCACAAAGGCAGCTGCCTGCTGCCCAGACCTCTACCAGAGAATAAGCAAGGTGCATGAAAACTTGAACTGCATGTGCCACACCTATGACCAAGAAGATGGCCCAAAACCTGGCCCAGGAATTGAAGAAAGACACTTCCAATTGTCAGGGGGAGATCCTCTGCCATAAGAAAATGGCCCAGGGGGCAGGCACAGTAGCTAATGCCATAATCCTAGCACTTTGGGAGGCCAAGGCAGGCAGATCGCTTGAGCTGGAGTTCAAGGCCAGCCTGGGCAAAATGATGAAACCCTGTCTCTACCAAAAATACAAAAATTAACTGGATATGGTGGTGTATGCCTGTGATCCCAGTTACTCGGGAGACTGAGGTGAGAGGATTGCTTGAGCCTGGGAGGCGAAGGTTGCAGTGAACTGAGATCACACCACTGCACTCCAGCTTAGGTGACAGAGTGAGACCTCAACTCAAAAAAAAAAAAAAGAAAAGAAAACAGCCCAGGAAGGCTGGATGGCTACCGTGTCCGCTGAGAGAATGCTCCAGACACTCCGAAAAGTAAATGACCACAACAGGCAGAAACCGGCTTACTATGAGGCCAAGTTCCAGCCTTTTCCAAGTGGCCTTTGGCTCCTGGGGCACCACCCACAGTTGACAGGGGCCCGGAAGTGCCCATGGGACCGTGGGCTGCCAGGGACCGTAGGAGGGAGGCAGGTCACAATGTGAGGGCCTGGGTCCAGGGCTCTAGCCAGTTTGATTCTGTTTTCCCTGTATCTGGTTCCTGAATGCCCAGAGACTCAGCGGAACACCAGCTGGTCCCGCTCCCTTTGAAGCACTTTTGATTGATCCCTTGTTAATTTAGCAACTATTATTTGTTGAGTTGCTCTTATTGAAGTTTGATTGATAGCATTAGGAAGGCACTATTTTTCAAATAAAGGTTTTTAATATAAAAAAAATTTTGTTTTTTTCCTCTTAGCTTTTCACATTGGTTCAAAATATCTTTCATCGGGCTGCATTTCTGATTTTTTGGTTTTTCTTCACTTTATTTAGTATTAATTAAAAATAATTCTTTTTTTGTCAACATGGGGTCTCACTTTGTCACCTAGATTGTCTCAAATTTGTGGCTTCAAGCAGTCTTCCCACGTCAGCCTCCCAAAGTGCTGGGGTTATATGTGTGAGCCACTGCACTGGCCTGTTTTGTGTTTTTAAGTTGACAACTTTTCAGGTCCTGTGGCATCAGCGGTCTTTCCTCCCACCTTGCCCACCCTAAGGAGGTTGCAGGAGGGAATAAAGGAGAGTTCTAGGGACACTTGGGCATCAGTTCCTGTGCTCAGAGCGCCTCAGGCAGCGTGGAGGGGTCTGGAGGTTACTCAGGCTCTGCCTGGCAACCCGATAGCAGCATCGGAGAATAGGGCCAAGGGGACGGTCCTTGGGCTTGGTGTGGTTCATTAGTCCTTTTTATGTGACCCTGATGGTTTGGTTCACTCATTATTTGTTTTTTTGTTTTGCTTTTTGAGATGGAGTCTCACTCTTTTGCCTAGACTGGAGTGCAGTGGCGCAATCCTGGCTCACTGCAACCTCTGCCTCCCGGGTTGAAGCAGTTCTCCTGCCTCAGTCTCCCGAGTAGCTAGGACTACAGCTGTGTGCCACCATGTCTGGCTAATTTTTTGTATTTTGAGTAGAGACGGGCTTCACCATGTTAGTCAGGATGTCTCTATCTCCTGACCTTGTGATCTTCCCGCCTCAGCCTCCCAAAGTGCTGGGATTACAGGTGTGAGCCACCACACCCGGCCTGGTTCACTCATTTTTTATCTCTATACTGGGAAGATGTTCAAGCCCCAGCATTTGGTTAATAATGCAGGAATTCTTGATGCTTTATAGCCCAAGCTTCCCTTCTTGGTGAGCTCCTCCTAGCCTCGGTCTTTGGAAAAGCCTTCCTTGAGTGCTCAGGCAGACTCAGGTGCCCTTTCTTCTGGGCTCCTGTGCACTCTGTTCTTACCTCCATCAGGGTGCCACATGCACCAGCGTTATCTGCTGCCATGACCGCCCATCCACAAGGCCATGAGGAAGTGGAATGTACATCTGGTGTACCGAGACATGGCAGAAGCCAGCCTCCAATCTGTTCACACAGTGGCGAAGTACATGTGCCATTGTTCACTGGATGAGCTTGAAGTGGATGAACTAGCCCACCAGGCTCTCAACTTCATGAATTTAACATTGAATTAAGAAAAATGTTTTTTAAAAAATAATAGTTTAAGGTCAGGTGCAGTGACTCATGCCTGTAATCCCAGCACTTTGGAAGGCCGAGGCGGGCAGACCACCTGAGGTCGGGAGTTTGAGACCAGCCTGACCAACATGGAGAAACCCCGTCTCTACTAAAAATAAAATTAGCCTGGCATGGTGATGAGTACCTGCAATCCCAACTACTCGGCAGGCTGAGGCAGGAGAATCACTTGAACCTGGGAGGTGGAGGTTTTGGTAAGCCAAGATCGCGCCATTGCACTCCAGCCTGGGCAACAAGAGTGAAACTAACTACCTCATAAAAAAGATGATTACTGGGGTGCTGTGAGGAAGGAATGGGGAATAACTGTTTAATGGGTATAGTTGGCCGTCTGTATTGTCGGTTCTGCATTTGCTATCCAACCAACCATGGATCAAAATATTTGAAAATGAAAACCACAGTAAAACCGAAAAAATGATACACATAAAAAACCAATATAATGTAACAACCATCAACATAGCCTTTACATTGTACTAGGCATTATAAGTAATCTAGAGATGACTTAAAGTATACTGGAGGATGTGCCTAGGTTAGATGCAAGTACTGTACCATTTTATATCAGGAAGTTAAATACCCCCAGATTTGGGATCTGCAGATCCTGGAACCCCTTCCCCATGGATACCAAGGAATGACAGCGCTGGGTCTCCCTTTGGGGTGCTGCAGATGTTTGGAGCTAGATAGAGGTAGTGGCTGTACAACATTATAAATGTACTAAATGCCACCGAATTGTTCATTTTTAAATGGTTAATTTTATGTTATGTGAATTTCATTTTAACAACTAATAATAGTATAGATAAGGCACAAGTTGCATCAGAGGCACAAAAATGGTCCTAATTTTTAAAATGCTGCTCAAGCATAGTAGCTATCATATGTAAGGTAGCAAAAGCTGGAGATCAGAGTGTGATACCTGGAGACCTATCAGCAAAATGATTTTTCAGGTTTTGAGAATCATTCTGGGAATTGTTCCAGAAGATATATTGTATAACTCTTCTTAGATGCTATGATAAGAAACTAGGGCCAGGTGTGGTGGCTCATGCCTGTAATCCCAGCACTTTGGGAGGCCGAGACAGGCGGATCATGAGGTCAGGAATTCAAGACCAGCCAGACCAACATGGTGCAACCCATCTCTACTAAAAAAAACAGTACAAAATTAGCCAGGTGTGGTGGCACATTCCTGTAATCCCAGCTACTCGGGAGGCTGAGGCAGGAAAATCGCTTGAACCCGGGAGGCAGAGGTTGCGGTGAGCCAAGATCACCCCACTGCACTCCTGCCTGGGCAACAAGAATGAAACTCCATCTCAAAAAAAAAAAAAAAAAAAGAAGAAAGAAATCAGATATATACTATAGTTCATTTCATGTTATTTTCTGGTGCTTTACTCCAGTCAATTTCATGGGGGCAGCGTTTGTGGAATTAGTGGTTCGTCTGAAGGGCTGCGCTGTGGAATTACTATGTATTTGTTTTGTCTTCCAGTGGACCCAAGCGTTACGACTGGACTGGGAAAAACTGGGTGTACTCCCACGACGGCGTGTCCCTCCATGAGCTGCTGGCCGCAGAGCTCACTAAAGCCTTAAAAACCAAACTGGACTTGTCTTCCTTGGCCTATTCCGGAAAAGATGCCTGATGCCCAGCCCAGTTTTAAGGACATTAAAAGCTGTCAGGCCAAGACCCCAGCTTCATTATGCAGCTGAGGTCTGTTTTTTTGTTTTGTTTTGTTTTCATTCCTGCTTTTGAGGACAGTTGGACTATGTGTCACAGCTCTATGGAAAGAATGTGTTGCCTCTTACTTGGCCCCCAAGTTCTGATTTTTAATTTCTATGGAAGATTTTTTTGGATTGTCTGATTTTCTCCTTCACATGACATCCCTTATCTTTTATAATGTCTTATGCCTCTACCTGAATATTTTTAAGGTTGTTAACCTTTAAAAAAGCAAAATAATAAGAAGGAAAAATTCCAGGAGAAGAAATGAATTGTCTTAACTCTTCATTTTTTGAAGGATTTACTGCAACAAGTACATGAAGAGCAGCCGGTCAACCTGCTCACTGTTCTGTCTCAAAATGAGACACATTAAAGTGTAGTCTGCAAACATTCCCTGGCTTCTTTCAAAGTGTAAGCCCTTCTGAGCTCTTTAGCATTGAAGTATGGAAAGCAACTCACATGGGAAGCCCATTTCTTATTTGTGCTTTGTGACTGCCAGGGTGTGGCCTGCACTGGGTTGTCCAAGGAGACCTAGTGCTGTTTCTTCCACATATTCACGTGTCTGTGTGTTTATATATATATATATATATATATATATTTTTTTTTTTTTTCTTTTTTTAGTTTAAGGGTTAGTATGGGATCAGCTGCTACAAGAATGCAAAAAATCTTCCAAAGACAAGAAAGGAGGGAAAAAAGCCATTTTCATGAGCTGAGTGATATCACGTAATAAACAAAATCATGTAGCTGAGGAGATGCCTTGTAAACGTGAAGGGGCATATAAAGGAAAGAGATACTCATGTTGATAAAAAGAACTCTGTTCTTAGACATAGTTCAGCCACAAAGTACTTGCCCCTTAGTGGACAAGTTTCCCAAACTCCCTGGACCTTTGCTTCCCCATCTGTTAAATGAGAGGATATAGCATGGTTGATTCCCAGCATTCAGTGGTCCTGGAAGCAGCCTAACAGGCTAGCTCTCATTCCCATTGGGTAGATGAGGGAATGACAAAGAACAGTTTTTAAGCTATATGGGAAACATTGTTATTGGTGTTGCCCTATCAGGATTTCAGTTGAATTCATGTTAAAGTAATAGCCATTCTTTATTGTACCTTTACTGGGTTAAGCCTATTATACCATATTACCTCATTTTAATTTTTACTGACCTGCACTTTATATGTGAAACAACAAGGCTCCAGGACATCAAAACTCATGCAAAGTTATGCTCATGTTATATTATTTTCTTACTTAAAGAAGGATTTATCAGTGGCTGGTCACTGTGGCTCATGCCTATAATCCCATCGCTTTGGGAGGCCAAGATGGGTGGATCACCTGAGGTCAGGAGTTTGAGGCCAGCCTGGCCAACATGGTGAAACCCTGTCTCTACTAAAAATACAAAAATTAGCTGGGTATGGTGGCACATGCCTATAATCCCAGCTATTCAGGAGGCTGAGGCAGGAGAATCACTTAAACCCGGGAGACAGAGGTTGCAGTGAGCCAAGATCTTGCCACTGTACTCCAGCCTGAGCAACAGAGTGAGACTCGTCTCAAAAAAAAAAAAAAAAGGATTTATTAGTGACAAGTTTATATTAATATATAGCAAATGAGTTACTCAGGAGGCTGAGGATTGCTTGAAGCCAGGAATTGGGGATCAGCCTGGGCAACATAGCAATATCCTATACCTTCTTTAAAAAAGAAAATCTCTTAATAAGTAAAATATTTCAAATAAGTAAAATATTTTCTTTCTTCTGAAATAAAATTATTTTTTGAGTCTGATGGAAATGTTTAAGTGCAGTAGGCCAGTGCCAGTGAGAAAATAAAATCATATGTGTGTGTGTGTGTGTGTGTGTGTGTGTGTGTGTGTGTGTGTGTGTGTTTGCATCTTGCTTCTGAGGAAAGAGACCCAAGCATCTAGGATTTCCTCCCCCTTGACTTCCATACTGCCTTTCAATAGAAGAAAAGCCTGGCCAACTGGCGCCTCCTTAATCACCTTCCTATAGATCGCAGGCATAGCATGGGGGAATCTCTCCGGAAGGCATTCTTTTTACTTAAACAAGATCAGACGCTGACCCCATGCCTACTCCATGGACCAAGACCCTTTCACATGTAATTTCTAGAACTGTAAACCCAAGACCCTTTCATGTGTAATTTCTAAGGCTGTAAACCCAAGACCCTTTCACATGTAATATCTAGAGTTGTAAGGCTATATAAAGGCAGAGCTTCTCTTTGTTAGATGAGCTTGGCTGTTAGACAACTATGTCGCCTTGCTCCCAGTCGAATAAATCACCTCTTCCTTCCTAGTTCGGTGTCCAAGAGCTCTGTTTCTCATGGCCGCTGTTGCTTCACTTCTACTGAAAGTTTCATTGCACCCCACTTGCTTAGAACTCGGTGACTTGATGTACTCCTTTATCTGGGACACAGCACAAACTTAAGAGGCATGCAGTGGGGCTGCTGTGACATGAAAGTGGAAGTTAAGGAATCTGGGCTCTTATGGGGTCCTTGTGGGCCACCCCTTCAGGCCTATTTACTTTTACTTTACATATAACTCTAATTGGTTTATCTAATTCCCAAGGCAATGGGAGATCCCCATTTAAGGAAGGAGAAGGGGCCGGGCATGGTGGCTCACACCTGTAATCCCAGCCCTTTGGGAGGCTGAGGCAGGTGGATCACCTGAGGTCAGGAGTTCAAGATCAGCCTGGCCAACATAGTGAAACACCGTCTCTACTAAGAATATAAAAAAATTAGCCAGGCATGGTGGTGGGCACCTATAATCCCAGCTACTCAGGAGACTGAGGCAGGAGAATTGCTGGAACCTGGGGGGTGGAAGTTGCAGTGAGACAAGATCGTGCCACTTTACTCCAGCCTGGGTGAAAGACTGAACATCTATGTCAAAAAAAAAAAAAAAAAAAAGGAAAGAAAAGGACTTCAAGCATATGAACAGGAGACAGGGGAAAAATTAAAATCATATTCTGACAAGCAAACTGGGAAAGTACCACCGTGTGGGCCAATAGCCCCCCACCACAGACCCTGAAAGCATTGCCTCATTTATGGTATGGTCCAGTCATCCACGTGAAGGATGAATTTCCAGGAAAAGGTTATTAAATGTTCACTATAACATATTGGAGGAGGTGAGGAATTGCATAATACAATCGTAGAAAACTTTAACTTCTCTTTTTTTTTCTTTTCTTTTTTTTTTTTGAGACAGGATTTCTGTTGCCCAGGCTGGAGGACAGTGGTGTAATCATAGCTTATTGCAGCCTTGATCTACCTGGGCTCAGGCAATCCTCCCACAGGTGTTGCGCTACCACACCTGGCTAATTTTTGTATTTTTTGTAGAGACTGGGTTTCACCATGTTGTCCAGGCTGGTCTCAAACTCCTGGGTTCAAGTGATCCACCTGCCTCATCCTCCCAAAATGCTGGGATTGCAGGTGTGTACCATAGGTGTGTATCAGAAAGCTTTTTCTATTATGTCTACATTCTCAAGTGGGTAGACTCTCTCAGCCACATAGAAAATAAAACTTTTCAGCATGACTTACTTAGCTCTCTCTGAAGTTACAAAGAAGCGATGGGGTGTGTAAAAGAGAACCTGGGTTTTTGAATCGCAAATTCTAGGATTTAATCCAAATTATGCCTCTTACTGCTTGTAGACACTGGGCTTATTTTTTTTTTATCTATAAAATGGAGATATCTAATGTTGAGCCTGGGTTCACAGGCAAAGCAGAGTCCTGATAGGAGAAGCACTCAATTCATGACAACAACTATTGTTCTCACATACACAGCATAATTTAATATTCATATTGGAGGACTTCCTCCAAAATATGGATGGCATTCTCTACTCAACCTTGAACTTAATCAAAATGCTCATTTTACTTAACTTCGTATTGGATCCTGATTCCCTGGAGCCATTTCTCTTGTGCCTTACCATGCTTATATTTTACTCCCTCTCTTAGTACAGCCTTGGCAGTCCCCTTTCTCAAGTTCTAAGGAGGCTGTACTGGACTACTCTTCATTTAGTCCCATAATAATCCCTCCTTTCAATTATTTTGCCTTCAAACCTATGAGGAAGGGATTGGCAATGAAGTTTCAGTCATTCCCTAAGTAAAAACAATAAAATAAAATAAAATCAGTATATATATATATTATATATATATACTGTATGTCTATCTATCTATATTTTCTTTTCCTTTTTTTGAAACAGGGTCTCACTCTGTTGACCAGGCTGGAGTGCAGGGGTGTGGTCATGGCTCACTGCAGCCTCAACCTCCTGGGCCCAAACAGTGTTCCCATCAGCCTCTCAAGTAGCTGGGACTACAGGCTCTTAAATTTTTTAGAGAGCAAAAAAACACAGTCTTTAGGTTTAAACATATGAAAGCAGAAATTTTTAAAATGCAACGGAAGAGTTGGAAGACAGAATCAAAATTGTTCAGAAATTACAGTAAAAATGCCAAGAGATAAGAAATAGTCAACTTCCAAACAAGAAGAATCACAAAAGAGTGAACAGAAAAGATGAAAAAAAAAAATTATCAAAGAAATAATTCAAGAAAATTTCCTCAAAATGAAGAGCATGAGATTCCAGGTATATTCCATGTATAGAAAAATATCCCATACAAAATCACATCATGATGAGTTTTCATAACATGAGGGACAAAAGAAAATAATACAAGTAACCAGAGAGGGGGAAAAATACGCAAACAAAACGAGATAAATAGGTCATATATAAAGTAATATGCATCACAATAGCTTCATAGTTCTCGATAGTGACAAAACCTTTAAAATTCTGGTTGAAGCAGTTCCAACAATGGCATCGCCCAAAAATATGCCACTTTGGCATACTGATTATTATTAGCTGAAAGCACTTGAGAAACAGCAGACTTTACAGGAAGAGCTTTCAAACCTCCTCTTTTCTACCTAAAAACATGCTGGAAAATGTCCCACGGTAAAGGTGCCTCCTTCTACCAAAAAGAGAAAAACATCCTTATCACCAGGAATAGGGAATCAATGCCAAAATGGATCTAACAAACTTATTAGAACAACCCTTATCTTCCACTACTTATCCCCAGTATAGCTCGTAGTAATTTCCCCAAGCCCCTTTGTCTTGTCATTTCTTCACAAATTTATCATTTCTTTGTCTAAAACATATAAAATTGTCTGCTCTAGTGACTTCTTTGGGTCTACATTTGCTTGTGAGGACTCCCAGGTACATGTAAAATTGTAATAAGACGTGTATGCTTTTCTCCTGTTGTAAGTAAAATTTCAATGCCACAAAAGAAATAGCACTCAAAGATAAATCCTCTCAGCAATGCAGTTTACTTCTATAGAAGGGTGCAGCGTAAAGATGGAGCCAAGGCAGCTGCAGGCTTGGACAAGGGGGGAAGTGGTACTTATGCCTGATGGGGGTCGTCCCTACTGCTGTGTCATTTCCCTATTGGCTGGGGTTAGACTGCACAAGCTAGACTAATCCCTACTGGCTATTTTAAAGAGAGTAGGGGTCTGGGCTGGAGCGGCAGGGTGGGTGTTTTGGTGGGAAGGACAGTTATGGGCGGGTCAGAGCAGGTAGCCAGGGGTGACCTATGTCAAAGAAGGTGACCAGAGCAGGTGACCAGGAAAAGTCAGGATGAAGCCAGGGGCTAGGAGAACAGATGGGAACTTCTGATTAGAACTGGTGGAGAAGGTTGTTTACTGGGATTACAAGGAAGTTAAACTTTAAAATAGAGAATTAAAGAATAAGAGAGCTGAACATACTGACGTACTGATTCTTTGAAGAGAAACTTGGGGTTCACTATAACACTACTATATCTTGTATCAGTTTAATTCTTAGGCCTAGCTGGAAACTTAAGAAGGTAAAACAAAAATTTTTCCTCTCCTACATGGTGAAGGGACACTCTGTAATAAAACTAGCCTTAACATTTTTTAAAAAATGTAATTCAATAAGAAACAAAGGAAAGGCGGATGCCCTTTTTGGCCTCAGCCCGCCTACACCCAGGTGAATAAAAAAAGTTTTAAAAAAATTAATTTCAAAAAACAAGGAAAAAGAAAACAAAACAGAAAAGCAGTTAATAACATTAGGAAACACAAGAGTCGTACAGGATAGGAAACGTTCAGTTATGCTACACGATGCAACAGTGGGTATTGTTTTCATCATTATTACAATGTAAACGCTAAATAGTGATTTGACCAACAATCCAGTTTAAACATTTGGAGGGATATGAATGTTTATGGCCAGAATATGGGGAGAAAAATGGTTAAGAAGACAAAATCTCATCATCTAGAGTGGGAAGGAGACTGGTAAATCCTAATATGAACTAAAAAAACTCAAACTTTTTTTTTTTTGAGACAGGGTCTCACTGTGTCGCCCAGGCTGGAGTGTAGTGGTGTGATCTCAGCTCACTGCAACCTCTGCCCCCCGGGTTGAAGCAATTCTCCTGCCTCGGCCTACCGAGTAGTTAGGACTACAGGTGCACACCACCATGCTTGGCTAACTTTTGTATTTTTAGTAGAGATGAGGTTTCACCATGTTGGCTAGGCTGGTCTCAAACTCCCAACCTCAGGTGATCCAACCACCTTGGCCTCTCAAAGTGTTGGGATTACAGATGTGAGCCATTGCGCCCAGTCCCAAAACTCAAACATTTTATTTAGATACTTTCTCAAAATAATCAGCTAGAAAAATTGAAAATGGTTGCCCATGAGGAAGGGAGAACTGTTATTATTTATGTCAAATAGAATTTGTAGGAGGCCATTGATTTGGACCGTGATCCTGCACTAAGCCCAAATAGACCAAACCAAATGGAGTGACTCTTGCTAAAGTTTCATGTTACCAAACCAAAGCTAAGTAGTGTATCTTACCTTCTGGGAAATTAGGGGAGAGAAATGATAGGCACATCTCCAAACAGGCCAGTTTTAGCTTTTCCTGTGTGAACCTGAGATTCTACTGGCCTGGCAGGAAGCATGCTAGCAGGGGACTCTGGCCTTGCAGAGGATCCCTGTTTTCCCCCTACCACCACCTTTTTTTTCCTACCCTTTTCAAACAATAAAAACCTCCTTTACTCATCCTTTAAACTGTCTGCAAGCCTAAATTTCTGTATGGGATTGACAAGAACTGGCCGGGTACGGTGGCTCACACCTGTAATCCTAACACTTTGGGAGGCCAAGGAAGGTGGATCATGAGGTCAGGAGTTCGAGACCAGTCTGACCAACATAGTGAAACCCCTTTGTATTTTTTGTACTAAAAATACAAAAAATTAGCCAGGTGTGGTGGTGTGTGCCTGTAATCTCAGCTACTCGGGAGGCTGAGGTGGGACAATCATGTGAACCTGGGAGGCATAGGTTGCAGTGAGCCAAGAACACACCATTGCACTGTAGCCCAGGCAACAGTAGGAGATTCTGTCTGAAAAAAAACAAAAAGAACTGGAATAGACAAGAACCTTGTCTTGAGCGGAACTAAGGAAAAGTCCTGCAACAATTCTATTCTTCTCACCAAATATGTTTTGTTTTGAAAATATAGTTATTTATTTTAAATATGTCATTAATATATATTTTTTTAAAGATGGGGTTTCACCATGATGGCCAGGCTGGTCTTGAACTCCTGACCTCAGGTGATCCACCCACCTTGGCCTCCCATAGTGCTAGGATTACAGACGTGAGCCACCGTGCCTGGCCATTAATATTGTTAAATCAAATTTCGCCTAAAGCTGCCTCCTTACATGGTTTAAGTTCGGCCTAAAAGTTTCTCTGTACATAGTGAAATCTAACCTACCTAGATGTGTAAACAGACTGTAACCTACTCTTGTGACAGTCATTGGATAAGGCAAACATAAGCTATAACTAATCTGGCTGTTTCTGTACTTCATTTCTGTTTGCCACTTTTCTTTTTCTGTCTATAAATCTTCCTCCACCACACGGCTGTGATGGAGTCTCTGAGCCTACTCTGGCTGAGGAGGCTGCCCATTTCACAAACTATTCAATTAAATTCTGTTAAATTTAATTTGTCTAAGGTTTTCTTTTAACCATTTAAACAGATGAGTTCATGGTTGTTGTTTCTTCTTTCTCTTTTCTTTTCGTTTCTTCCTTTCTTTCTTCCTTTATTCCTTTTTCTTTTTCTTTTTCAGGGTCCCAGTCTGTCACCAGCCTGGAATACAGTGGCATGATCATGGCTCACTGCAGTCTTGCACTTCCAGGCTCAAGGGATCCTCCCATCTCAGCCCCCTGAGTAGCTGGGAGTACAGGCGCATGCAGTCACTCCTGGCTAATTTTTGTGTGTGTATTTTTTGTAGAGATGGGGTTTTGCTACATTGCCCAGGCTGATCTCAAACTTGTGAGCTCAAGAGATCCTCTTGCCTCAGCCTTCCAAAGTGCTGGGACCACAGGCATGAGTCACCACACCCAGCTATTATTTCTAAATTAATGAGCAGATGAACATTTGCAAAATTTCTCAGTTTTAATTTTAAATACGATAAAAAGAATAGCTATAACACACAAACAAAAGCTCTTTGGAGCCCTGTATAACTCAAGAATAAAACATTCTGAGATGTTTTTTGAAAGAGAACCACTGCACTCTCCTAGCCTACTAGCTCTCTGCAATCCATCCTGGTTCTCCCCTTGGGTGGGAGAGTCCTGTTCTAGACCCTCAAGGGCCCCTCACAGTATCCCCCAGCTATCATCTAAGGAATCTTTCTCCATTTAGACTTTCCATATATTTTTTCCGCGTTTAAGGGCCCCTGGTTCTTGTCATCTAATTTTGTGTGCCACCTGCAGAGTCCTGCTTCTTCCAGATCTGGTTCCCAGTCCTGTCGTAGGAAAAGCGGTCTTGTTCCAGCCTCCAAGAGTGTGTTCTTGGATCTTGCCTGGGAAAGAATTCAGGGCAAGTTGCAGTATATAGTGAAGTTAAGATAGGTTAGTAGAGACTACTGAATTATAGAGTGGGGCATCCTCAGAAAACAGTAGGAAAGCGCTACCTTAAATGTAGTGCTTGCTTATGTAGCTTGTGTAAGAATAGTGTACTTTGTTACAGAGGCTTGTGATCAGCTTGTGACAGGCTATTCGTACTGTGATTTTCCTGTTACTGTTGATTTCAGCAATAATTTATGAGTATATTATTATATTTATAGCAAAACATATTCTTAACTAAGAATGCTTTTTGTTCTTAAAATACTGGGACATTTCCATAAGTTCTGAGTCTTTACTTAGCATCATTCACTCATTCCCTCAACCATAAACATCTCATGAGCAAGAATGCCCAATTCCTGGGGAATATAACCCAGCAGGTTTGGCTTTATTTGGCCTTTATTCAAGATGGAGTCACTCTGGTTGACACCTCTGACGGTCCTGGAAACACAAAGGAACATTTCTGTGTGGCACAGGAAATGGAAGAAGGAAAAAGATGAGGCGGGAAAATAGGGTCTGGAGACAGGGAACATAAGGCCAATTCACACTTCAGCTATGACAGGAAATATCCTCTTCATAGGGCCTACGTCTGTAACTTTACTTCATCCTCTTCATTTGCATAGGACATATCCCAAGTAACCAAGGGAATCGTCTAGAGGGTATTTAAACTCCCCAAAATTCTGTAGCAGGGCCTTTGAGCCCCTATGCTCAGGCCCACTCTCACACTGTGGAGTGTACTTTCATTTTAAATTAATTCCTTTATTTCCTTCCTTGCTTTGTTTATACGTTTTATCCAATTCTTTGTTCAAGACGCCAAGAACCTGGACATCCTCCATCGGTAACAGAGAGCTAGGCCTGTCAAACGACCTGACTCCTTTATCCCAGCCAGCTGTGTGCCTGACACTGAGAGGAAGAATAGGGAGGGGACGTTCAGCCTGGCCCCCTGCTCTGTGTTAGCAGTGTCTGGACGGGTTGGGGTGGAGGTGGGGTGTTCTACCCTGCTGTTTGCTCCCAAAGAAGCTCTCCCGCTTCACTAGGCTCACAGTTCTAAAGGCAAGAGCAGCCCTAGTGGGATCTTTTAAGGGTTTTAGAAAAGAATGAATAAGGGAAAAATTAAAAGATTGCAGGTGTTAGAGTGAACCCCAAGTTTCTCCTCAAAGAATCAGTATTTCAGTATGTTCAGCTCTCTTATTCTTTAATTCTCTATTTTAAAGTTTAACTTCCTCGTAGTTTCAGTAAATAACCTTTTCCACCAGTTCTAATCAGTAGTTCACGTCTGTTCCCCTGGTTCCCTGCCCCATCCTGACTCATCCCGGTCACCTGCTCCGGTCACCTGCTCTGGTCACCTGCTTTGACTCCTGCTTACCTGCTCTGACCTGCCTGTAACCATCCTTCCCACTAAACTACCCACCCCACCACTCCGGCTCATACCCCTTTAAAATAGCCAATCAGAATTAGACTAGACTATGCGGTCTAACCCTAGCTAATAGGGGAATGACATAGCAGTAGGGGCAGCCTCCGTCAGGGCATAAGTATCCCTTTCCCCACTTGTCCAGGTGTGCACTCGCCATTGTTCCATCTGTGAGCCGCACCCTTCTATAGAAGTAAATTGCCTTCCTGAGGAAATTTATATTTGAGTGCTACTTCTTTTGTGGCATTGAAAATTCTCCTTATAACACAGGGCACCATAAAAACATCCCAGTAAAACACCTTTCTAGATGCTCATTGGAACATAAATGGAGCTCAGCCTCCATCCCTTCACACCAGAACTAGTCTTCATCTTTGTGGTTCACTGCTCTCACACCACTCAGGAGGAAAACCCCAGCTTCTCTTCTGGCTCCCCTTCTCTCGCTCAGAATTTTTAACCAGAGTTTCAGAAAGAGTTGTCAGGGTCACTCCCATGCCCAATGTAAGTGGTACAAAAAGGTAGAAAGTCAGACTCCTAGGCCAGGCACCGTGGCTCATGCCCATAATCCCAGCACTTTGGGAGGCCAAGGTGGGCAGATCACGAGATCAGGAGATCAAGATCATCTTGGTCAACATGGTAAAACCCTGTCTCTCCTAAAATAAAAAAAAATTAGCCTGGTGTGGTGGCGTGTGCCTGTACTCCCAGCTGCTTGGGAGGCTGAGGCAGGGGAAGTGCTTGAACCTGGGAGGCAGAGGTTGCAGTGAGCCAAGATCACATCACTGCACTCCAGCCTGGGCGACAGAGCCAGACTGGAGACTCCGTCTCAAAAACCCAAAAAGCAAACAAATAAACAAAGTCATCAGATTCCTAAGGAGTGTCATTTAACCATGCAAACCCCTGATAAACTCCAGGGCAAAGGAAAAAGCTGCATCTTTGACTAACTCCATGAAGGAATTCTTACTTAAACAAAGAACCAAGAACTACATCAGAAGAGAAATCAAGAGGCCTGGAGATGTTAGAAAGAACCCTAGAGGTGCTAAGATGGGTTATTTGAAAAAACAAAAAGTAAAGTTAGATTCCCTTCCTTTTCAGGGAAGAATCAAGACCTTTCCTTTCTTGCGGTTCAGAGTGAGGGCTGATAAGGCAAATTATTTCCTGGCACCACTGGCTACTGCCCTGGGAAGGAAATCCGCTGGGTTGGTGGAAGGGAGGAAGGCAGGACCAGGCACTAACTCTCCCCTCCACCACATCCCTCCCCAGACCGCTCACCCCACCCCCACCCCCACCCCACCCTCCTAGAAAAGAGAAAGGTAGGGTAGGTGGCCACTTCCATAGTCCTGCTCCAAGGATGTGTCAGTGACAAGGGGCTGTGAAAAGAGAAGGAATCCCAAGGGCCCCTTGGAAAGAAGGGAGATCTTGAACCTGGCAGGCGGAGGTTGCAGTGAGCCAAGGGACTTTGGGAAGCAAGATTAGTACTAGGAAGGCTGGAGGCTCCCAGTAGATAGTGTACAGGGCTGCATTCGGCTGCAATCCTATAAAATACATTCTTCTCTAAGGTTGGATATAAGCATTTAGAAGACTGACCATTAAAAAGAAAACAGTATTAATAATAATAATCATGACTGTCAGCAGTGTTGAAATTTTTCTGGAATCCTTTCCCAAGTTGCCTAATACCCAGAGAAGGAAAATAACAGTGTTTAGGAGACATAAATTACAGGATTAGTGCAAGTAGCTATTGAGATGATGAGCCAAGCCTTGTAAATTGGTTTTGTTTTGGTTTTCCTAATTAGATGTTTGCGCCTATGTGTGTGTGTGTGTGCGCGTGCACACACACTCACGTGATTAATTTCATGACTTTTTGCCTCTGGCTCTTCCTGATTTAAAAAAAAAAACACTTAAAATGTTAGGAAGTGGCACACACCCTTGATGGATCTGTGTTTATATTAAAGAATTAGCTTAGTAAATTTAACTGGGACAAGGAAACTGTTAAGGACTGTATTTTTGCCTTTATTTAATATTTCATGTAGTCAACCGTTATTGATTGCCTATTTTGAACCAAGCCACGTGCTAGGATACAAAGGTTAACAAACACATTCCCTCCCCTCAAGGAATTCATTCATGGTCTAGTGAAATACAGAGATAGAAAATAAATAGAAAAGTAAATCAATAAAACGCATTGTGGAAAAAATTGTGGTCATAGTGTGTACTATAAGCATACAAGGCTGCCTTTGTACAAGCATACATAAGACTGCTTTTTAAATTATAAAAGGCAGTATACAGGCCAGGCATGTTGGCTCACGCCTGTAATCCCAGCACTTTGGGAGGCTGAGGCAGGTAGATCACCTGAGGCCAGGAGTTCAAGACCAGCCTGGCCAATGTGATGAAACCCCATCTGTACTAAAAATACACATACAAAAAGTTAGCCAGGCATGGTGGTGGGTGCCTCATCCCAAGTACTCAGGAGGCTGAGCCAGGAGAATCACTTAAACCCGGAGGCAGAGGTTGCAGTGAGCTGAGATCGTGCCTTTGCACTCCAGCCCTGGCAACAAATGCAAAACTGCGTCTAAAAAAAAAAACGGCAGTACATAGCACAAACTGCTTGGGGTTTTGTTGCTGTTTTTGTTTTACTATACCATATACCTTGGAGATCATTCCCCCTAGTAGCTGAACATTTAAAACAGATCCTCTGGCTACAAGCAGTGGGTAGGATAAACTGGGAGAGCAGCAAGTGAGTTAGAAAGTTAGGGAGGGAGGGTGCTGTCAGAGTGTTACCTGAAAGGGGTCCTGATCCACACTCCAAGAGAGGGTTCTTGGATCTCGACAAGAAAGAATTCAGAAGCCCAGGCGTGGTGACTCACGCCTGTAATCCCAGCCCTTTGGGAGGCCAAGGCAGGTAGATCACCTGAGGTCAGGAAAAATACAAAAATTAGCTGGGCATGGTGGCACATGCCTGTAATCCCAGCTACTCGGGAGGCGGAGGCTGAGGCAGGAGAATCACTTGAACCTGGGAGGCGGGGGTTTCGGTGAGCTAAGATCACGCCATTGTACTCCAGCCTGGGCAACAGGAGCCAAACTCCGTCTAAAAATGAAAAAGAGAGAGAGAAAGAATTCAGGGCAAGCCCATACAGTAAAGTGAAAGTAGAGAAATAAAAGAATGGCTACTCCATAGACAGAACAGCCCTGAGGGCTGCCGGTTGCCCATTGTTATGGTTATTTCTTGATGATATGCTAAACAAGAGGTGGATTATTCATGCCTCCTCTTTTTAGACCCTGTAGGGTAACTTTCTGACCTTGCCATGGCGTTTGTAAACTGTCATGGTGCTGGTGAGAGTGTAGCAGTGAGAATGACCAGAGGTCGCTCTCGTGGCTATCTTAGTTTTGGTGGATTTTGGCTGGCTCCGTTACTGTAAGCTTGTTTATCAGCAAGGTCTTTATGACCTGTATTACGTGCCCACCTCCTGTCTCATCCTGTGACTTAGAATGCCTTCCTGCAGGGCGCGGTTGCTCACACCTGTAATCCTAGCACTTTGGGAGGCCGATGTGGGTGGATCACCTGAGGTCAGGAGTTCAAGACCAGCCTGGCCATCATGGTGAAACCCCATCTTTAAGAAAAAAAAGAAAAAGAAAAGAATGCCTTCCTTAACTGTCTGGGAATGCAGCCCAGTAGGTTTCAACCTTATTTTACTCAGCTTCTATTTAAGATGAAGTTGCTCTGGTTCACACGCCTCTGACAAGAGCATCCTCATGCCTTATGCCTGGTTGAGAAAGGGAGACCTCTAGGCTGCTACTGGATCTAGTGGAGATTCACTCACTCTCTCAAATTCCTCTACAGTTTTTCTAATGGAAGAGAAAGGTGGTGTTATTGCTGCTGGGGTGCAACCTGGAAGTTATTTTATTTATGCCACAGATATGGTGGGCTAAGCACTGTGCCAACGTTCAATAAGTCACTTTGGATTCTCCATAAATTATTGTGACAAGTACAGTTGATTGTAAGGCTTAAATCTAGGTGTGTAAGTTCGTAGGAGGGTGTGAAGCATCTGTATTTCTGTTATGTAGTTATTAGGAAAAAGGATGTTAGGGCCTTAAAAATTGCCATTGTTAAATTAACATTTTCCAACTTGTGTTCAACTCTAAGATTTTATAATTGTATTTTTCCAGTTGAAAACAACTTTGATATTGGTAGTCTAAATAAATAAATACCGTTGATCAGGAAGAAAAGGTAAAGTTTAGGGAGAGGACATCTCTTAGCTTTGTATTTAAACTTTTTTTGACGAATGTGATTCATGGGCTGGGCATGGGAGCTCACACTTGTAATCCCAGTACTTTGGGAGGCCAATGCAGGCGGATCATTTGAGGCCAGGAGTTCGAGAGCAACCTGGCCAACATGGTGAAACCCCATCTCTACTAAACATACAAAAATTAGCCAGGTGTGGTAGCACACACCTGTAATCCCAGCTACTTGGGAGGCTGAGGCAGGGGAATCACTTGAACCTGGGAGGTGGAGGTTGCAGTGAGCTGAGATTATGCCACTGCACTCCAGCATGGACAACAGAACCAGATTTCATCTCAAAAGCAAAACAAAACAAAATAAAACGTGATTCATAATGCTGGATTTGTACCTATAATACTTATCTAGCAAAAACTTACTCTTTTTTTCTTTCTTTCTTTCTTTCTTTTTTTTTTTCTTTTTGGATTTGACCAATTGAAACTGCAAAGCTTACCGGTATAGTGGTGTACTGATCAGTTTCCATGGTATAAATACTCTTCCCATGGCTGGTAGAGTGATGAACTTGTTCTGGTTTGCCAGGGACTTTCCCAGTTTTAGCCCTGAAAGTCCTGAATCCCAGGAAAGTCCTCATTCCCTAGGAAATAGGTTGATTGGTCACCCTAATGGGTGAGAGAGAGAGAGAAAAATGTATTATCTCATAGTTCTGGAGGGCAGAAACAGAATATTAAGGAATGAGCAGGACTCTGCTCTTTTGCTGGCTCTAGATAATATGTTGCCTGTCTTTCCTTAGCTTCTGGTTTCACGGATAATCTTTGCGTTCCTTAGCTTGCAACTGTATAACTCCAATCTCTACCTCTATCGCCCCATGGTATTCTTCTTTCTTTTTCTTTTTCTTTTTGAAACAGAGTTTCCCTCTGTCACCCAGGCTGGAGTGCAATGGCGTGATCTCTTAACCACCACCTCTGCCTCCCAAGTTCAAGAGATTCTCCTGCCTCAGCTTCCTGAGTAGCTGGGATTACAGGCACGTGCCACCACACCCAGCTAATTTTTTTTTGTATTTTTAGTAGAGATGGGGTTTCTCCATGTTGATCATGCTGGTCTTGAACTCCCTACATAAGGCGATCCGCCCTCTTTGGCCTCCCAAAGTGCTGGGATTACAGGCGTGAGCCATGGTGCCCAGCCAACCTCATTGTCTTAATTTAACTAAAATGTCTGCAACAACCTTATTTCCAAATGAGGTTATATTCTGAGGTACTGGAGGTTAGTACTTCAACATATTTTTTTTTTTTTTCTTTTTGAGATAGAGTTTCACTCTCGTTGCCGAGGCTGGAGTGCAATGGTGTGATCTCGGCTCACTGCAACCTCCACCTCCCAAGTTGAAGCAATTCTCCTGCCTCAGCCTCCAAGTAGCTGGGATTACAGGCATGTGCCACCACATCCGGCTAATTTTTTTGTATTTTTAGTAGAGATGGGGTTTCTCCATGTTGGCCAGGCTGGTTTTGAACTCCTGACCTCAGGTGATCCATCTGCTTCTGCCTCCCAGAGTGCTGGGATTACAGGCATGAGCCACCATGCCTGGCCTTAATTCTTTTACCACATAATTTGTAATTGAAGCACTATGTAAACAAATAATAAATAAACAAGCTGTTGCCAGCTGTAGAATCAACTAACTCAAATTAAAAAGTGCTTTGTAGAATTATTTCTGAGTGGTGAAAATTGGAGTAAATTTTTATTTTCTTTACCTCTATTTTCCTGTATTGCTTGTTTTGTTTTTGTTTTTTGTTTTAAGGATCATACCATTTTTACATTTTGACAATTAATGATGGATCTAGATTTGCAGAGAAATGAAGAGAATGAGGTTGTTCCATTTGCACTGGGAGAATGATCACTGGGAGCTGAGAAGTAGGATTGGACACAATGGCACATGTACAAAGACAAGATGGGGCCCAGCCAGGAAGTGGCAGTGAGGCCAGGCATGAGCAGGAGAAAGGAAGCTCTCAAATGGAACAGACTCTCCACTCCGCCATCCCCACGTGTGTCCCACTTGTTTCTGGGAACAAAAGAATTCTGTGGTCAAGTAAATCTTGGACAACACTTCCTCTTGGTGAGTTACAATGCACCCATCTTCTATTTTATTTTCATTTTTAATTTTATAGAGATGAAGTCTCACTATGTTGCCCAGGCTGGGCTTGAACTATTGACTTCAAGCAGTCCTCTGCCTCAGCCTTCCACAGTGCTGGGGTTACAGGTGTGAGCCACTGTGCCCAGCCTATAATGCACATATCTGAGAAATCCTGCAGTACAGAAACCTGTGGAGCCCAGGATTTCCCAGGCTAATCTGGATTCAGAACCTATTACATCTATTTAGAGTTGGTGTTTTACTCTGGTCTAGTCCAACTCCCCCATTTTATAGATGCGAAAATGGAGGCAAACCAGGCATGGTGGCTCACATCTGTAATCCCAGCACTTTGGGAGGCCAAGGCGGTTGGTTTATGAGGTCAAGAGTTCGAGACCAGCCTGGCCTACGTGGCAAAACCCCATCTCTACTAAAAATACAAAAAATTAACCAAGTATGGTGGCATGCACCTGTAATCCCAGCTACTTGGAATACTGAGAAAGGAGAATTGCTTGAACCCAGGAGGCAGAGGTTGCAGTAAGCTGTGATCAAGCCACTGCCATCTAGCCTGGGTGACACAGCAAGACTCCATCTCAAAAAAAAAAAAAAAAGAAGAAGAAGAAGAAAATGGAGGCAGAGATGTGAATGGAGGTCACATAACCAGTTAGAGGCAGAGCTGGGATGAAAACCCAGGCCTCCTGGACTCCTGGTCATTGATTTGACACCATACCTTTGTTTCCTGCAGTTCTTCCTGCTCAGGGTTGGCACGGATCTGTTGGGAGCATTGAAGAAGAGAAAGATAGGACATCCCCTTAAGATTTAGAGAAGTAGGCGTCAAGCTGCAGTAGGAGCAATAGAAGTATTTTTTGGGGAATAGTTGGGTTTTTTTTTTTTTGGTAGCTATGATAACTCTCAAGTAACTTAAACAAATTTTTATTCTCTTGGTTACTCCTTTATAATGCAAACTTGGCAGAGTTTTGTGCAGGAGAAATAGCAGTTTGTACATTGAGTCTCTCTATTTTTTTTTTTACTTTTTCGTTTTTGAGACAGTCTCAGTTGCTTAGGCTGGAGTGCAGTGGTGTATCTCGATTCACTGCAATCTCCACCTCTTGGGGTCAAGGGATTCTCAGGCTTCAGCATCCTCAGTAGCTGGCATGGTGGCGCATGCCTGTAGTCCCAGCTACTCAGGAGGCTGAGGCAGGAGAATTTCCTGAATCTGAAAGGTAGAGGTTGTAGTGAGCTGAGATCACCCTGCTGCACTCCAGCATGGGCAACAGAGCAAGACTCCATCTAAAAAAAAAAAAAAAAAACCTTCGGGTGTTCTGAATTAGACATCTTGCACCTAATTCCTGTTCAGTTAAAGACCCAAATCATGATCTCTGACTTACCTGGATATTTAAAAGATTAATTTGCTGTGGTAATACCATAGTAGAGTCACCAAATCAAGCCCTACCCTGCCACAGCCGCCTAAAGGAAATTAGGTAATATGCAAAAGAAATTGACCATACTGTTGTCTTTTTAGTGACTCTCCTGATTTTCTTTCTCTGAAAACTTGCAGAGAAACTTGAGTATGTTTGCCTTAGGTGGATGCTTGTTTTTTTATTGATATGAAAAGCAGTAAGAGGAAATGGAGTTTCTTGGCCTGTTAAGGAGGGGCAGCCACTGTAAACACAGTTCAGTGCAAATTCACAGTGTTAGAATGTTGAGGTGTGTATAATGATTTCACAAAATTTTCTGCAAGGCTGATACAGTGTGCAATTAGGGCTAGGATTAGATATATCGTCATGTATGTTTGGACAGGAAATGCAGAGACTCTAAGGTGCTACAACTGCATTTTTTTGTTTGTTTTTTTTTTGAGACTGAGTTTTGCCCTGTCACACAGGCTCGAGTGCAGTGGTGCAGTCTTGGCTCACTGCAACCTCCACCTCCCAGATTCAAGTGATTATCCTGTCTTAGCCTCCTAAGTAGCTGGGATTACAGGAATGTGCCACCATGCCCAGCTAATTTTTGTATTTTTATAGAGATGGGGTTTCACCGTGTTGGCCAGGATGTTCTCAAACTCATTACCCCAAATGATCCATCTGCCTCGGCCTCCCAAAGGGCTGGGATTACAGGCGTGAGCCACCGCACCCAGCAACAACTGCAATTTGACATTCTGGACAGATAGTTCACTCTGGTTACTGTTCATCAACCTGAGGTTTAAGTTTACAGTTCCACAGCTCTTTATTGGAAACTCTGGGGCTATGTGTAATGGAATTTAGAATTTTTTCAGAAATACGTTGCATTTACTGTATATTATGACATAATACCTCCAAGAAAGACTTGGCGTGACATCCTATAAACAAACACATCAATATATCCCAGTGAGATGTATGACTATTTATGCTAAGTAAAAGAAATAAGAATCATAAGCAGACTTACATTATTTCGGGTCAGATTTTGCTGCCAAATTAGTTTGGGCATCAAACTTTTGGTTTCAGAGAAAAAACTGAAATTTTAGAATTGTGTTATGGGATTGTGGACCCATGTAACCATCCTACCCGTAATTCCTAAAAGCAAGCAATTGAATGAACCAGTCTCATGAGTAGCTGTGATTCTAGGAATCAAGAATCCGGATCTGGGCAGGAACGAATTGCCGACATGCCGCTGGCATAGCAGAGGTCTTTTAACTACATGTTACATACCTGAGTAATAGTTATCAGTAATTGATGAAGAAGATGACGTGCTCTTAATGTCCACATTTGATTTCTAGTCATTTTGTTTCTGAGTCTTGGCTACCTGAGGAAAGAAGTCTCCAATAGGTGAATACAGGAATATAGAGAATACTTTCTTCCACCTGGGTATGATGGCTCATACTTGTAATTCCTGGACTTCGGGAGGCCAAGGTGGGTGGTACACTTGAGGTTGAAAGTTCAAGACCAGCCTGGCCAACATGGCAAAACCTTGTCTCTACTAAAAATACAAAAATTAGCTGGGCATGTTGGTAGACACCTATAACACCAGCTACAGCTACGTGGTAGGCTGAGGCTTGAGAATTGCTTGAACTCAGGAAGTGGAGGTTGCATTGAGCTGAATCGTGCCTCTACACTCCAGCTGAGCAACACAGCAAGACTCTGTCTCAAAAAAAAAAAAAAAAAAAAAAAGAGAGAGAGAGAAAACTTTCTTTCTGTTTCCTCATAGGCCAGTTCTCTCTGGCATGTGAATTCAATGTCACATCCTTCCACACACAGTGAATGCATCCATAATAAAAGGTCATTAGCTGAGAGTTTTTAGGGTATATCAGTGGGGCCTGAAAACACCAGGTAGGAGCTAATACATCTTTGCTGGTTACTTTCTCTGGCTGTCCAGCAGACAGAAACTCTATGAATCATATCCAGGGGGCAGCTGCAGGCAACAGACAACCAATATCTCCCAAGTGAGTTTGAAAGGATCTTGTTACCCAGCATCCTAAGGGGGCTGTAGCCTTGGGAACCACAGGCAGGAATAATTAATTCAGCTCCTCCGTTAGTGACTCTTCAGTTCAAGATGGAATTTATTTGCAGGCATGGCTCCTTGACAGTGGCCAAACCCATGCTCGAGACACACTCCTTCTCCTGGCAGGTTAACGTGGCTCCTGTGGCTGTTTCATCCATGAAGGAGAGTGAGGACCATGCTTTCCAAACAGGCCATACCTGGACTACCTCTGTTTCTGTCTCCTGGGATTCTAATCAGCAGATGAGCAACAAAGCAGCCCAGACAGTGCGGTTCGTAAGATGGCTTGAGAGCTGGGTGAGTGGCTGTTTGTTTTTCCCTTATGGTGGATATGTATCAGTGAAGGAACCTGTAGAACATTCTTGACAGGAACATTTAGTCATATGAAGTCAAGAAACTAATGTTTAAACTGGGTGTGGTGGCTCACGCCTGTGATCTCAACACTGTGGGAGGCTGAGGTGAGTGGATCACCTGAGGTCAGGGAGTCAAGACCAGCCTGGCCAACATGGTGAAACCCCGTCTCTACTAAAAATACAAAAATTAGCTGGACGTGGTGGTGCATGCTTGTAGTCCTAGCTACTCGGGAGGCTGAGGCAGGAGAATCACCTGAACCTGGGAGACAGAGGTTGCAGTGAGCCAAGATCGCACCTCTGCACTCCAGCCTGGGTGACAGAGTGAGATTCCATCTCAACAAAAAAGAAAAAAAAGAAAGAAAGAAATTAATGTTTTTGGATCAGCAGAGACCATGACCATATTGAAAAACCAATATTTTGCTTTTGACTTATTCATATAATTATATTTTGACTGGGCATAGTGCTGGGATTACATGCCTATAATTCCAGCACTTTGGGAGGCCAAGACAGGCAGATCACTTGAGCCAAGAAGTTCAAGACCAGCCTGGGCAATGTGGTGAAACTCCATCTCTATAAAAAATAGAAAAAATTAGCTGGAAGTGGTCAGTGTGCCTGTAGTCCCAGCTACCTGGGAAGCTGAGGTGGGAGGATCACCTTAGCCCAGGAAGTGAAGGTTGCAGTGAGCTGTGACTGTACCACTGTGCTCCAGCCTGGGTGATAGACTGAGACCCTGTCTCAAAAACAGGAAGGAGGAAAGGAAGGAAGGAAGGGAGGGAGGGAGGGAGGGAGGGAGGAAGGGAAGGAAGGAAGGAAGGAAGGAAGGAAGGAAGGAAGGAAGGAAGGAAGGAAGGAAGGAAGGAAGGGTCAACTATCTGGGCCTTTCTTTGAGTTTTTCTATTTTGTATGACTTCCATTCGCATGTGTACATGTTAATACATTTTGTATGCCTTTTTTTCCTATTAATCTGCCTTTTGGCCATTTATTTTCAATGAACTTTCAAAGGGTGAAAGGGAAGTTTTTCCTTGGCTCCTACAGTTTTTGGTACTGCAAGCAGGATAACCAGAACTGTTCCGCTCTTCTGAAAGCTGCAGTCAAGGTTACCCAGAACCTGAGAAGCCAGCAGAAGGGCACGAATTTCTTACCACTGAGATTCCTGGGTGTCTGTCTGTGGAAATCCAGTGAAGCAGATGGTAAAAACTAGTTTCTTTCTTTTCCCTTTTCCAAATTAATTTTTTTCCCTTGTCTCTATATTTCTATGATATTTGTCATAAAGAGTCCCTCTCATTTTACACTCTTGAGAGCTTGAGTTATGACCAAGTAACTCTCTCTTGTTCTCTGATCTCCATGGGGTCACATTTGGTGGCCAGCCTGAAAGAAAGGACTGGGAATCTGAGACACGTGAGATGTTAAGCAACAGATTCTGTATTCTAAGTGTGCCAAGCTTGTAGGGGAATTTGACTCCAATCCCAGGCGGGCCTACCCAGTGTCACAGAATAACAGATCTGTGACTGTGGACCCTCACAGATTTGTGAGATACTGGAGACATTATAGGCATAAATAGCAGCTGTAACTGTCTATGACGAGAGTCTTTTACTATCTTAGCTTATTTCTGGGACTAAATCGGCGAGATGACTATCACTGGGGATGTGCAGCTTTTGCATCCATTTTTAAAACACTACTTATGACCATGGCATTGTAAATCTAGAAAATTACCCATGGGACTTTCCATGGAAAAGGCTTATTGGCTTGAATCACTGATGGAATAAATAAATTGGCTAGATTTAAAGGAAAACTCTTTAGAGAGCTTTTGTCCTAAGTGGCTATCTTATCAGTACCTAGGAAAGAAAAAAAAAAAGAAAAGAAATATAGCCTTATAAACTCCCTTGGCAAGATTTTTAAAAAGCAGAAATCAGATTTAAAACTGAGTTGAAATCCTTCAGACAGTTGAACTTCCTGCTTTGGAGCCGCCACTGGATCTTCAGTGAAGGCTCTCCAGCCTGCAGTCTACTGGCACGGATTCCGCACATTCACTGCTGAGGCCCAAGTTTAGTTTCCAGTAAGAGAGTCAGTCCCCTCGGGATGTAAATCATTAACTCCAGAGGAAAAAAAAAAAGAAAGAAAGAAACATCTATAAGAATTAGTTTGAAATGGCCAGGCACAGTGTCTCATGCCTCTAATCCCAGCACTTTGGGAGGCCGAGGCAAGTGCATCACAAGGTCAGGCATTCAAGACCAGCCTGGCCAGTATGGTGAAAGCCCGTCTCTACTAAAAATACAAAAATTAGCCAGGTGTGGTGGCAGGCGCCTGTAATCCCAGCTACTCGGGAGGCTGAGGCAGGAGAATCGCTTGAACCTGGGCAGTGGAGGTTGCAGTGAGCCAAGATCGCACCACAGCACTCCAGCCTGGGCAACAGAGCAACGCTTTGTCTCAAAAAAAAAAAAAAAAAGTTTGAATTATTTGTTTTGAATTTGTGTGACTTAACTTTGTAAGATACTCATTTGTTATTGATCCTTTTCCTTCTGTGGACAGCTATTGTTTTCCTGTTCATCCCCAAGTCTCTTTTTTCTAGCTTTCTTTAGAGTGGCTCTGAATCCTGTGGGCACTGCTTTTTTGCTTCTCTTTGGAGATGGCTAGTGTATCCATGGTGAAATCATATAAAGCATGTTGGTTTTGGTTCTGAGTCACTTGATAGTGACCTTTGATTGTTTTTATTTAAAAAAAAAGAAAAAGAAAAAAAGAAGTTCAAAAGCCAGGAAGACTGGCTACTTGTCCTGACTAAAATCTTGTAATGAAAGATTAAATATATATATGTATATATTTTAAGAGCTCTATGATCAAAAGTCAGCTTAATTAAAAGCTGAAATTCAGACTGATTTAATAAAAATACTCCTCTTTCTCTTTTGGATCCTATTTCTCTCATGTGTATTTTTTCAATCAACTGAAACCCCTTTTTAATTTTATGTTTGGCCCTTCTGTTAGCTTCCTTTCTTTTTGACAAAATTTTTGCTTTAAAAGAAAAATGTAAAATTGTATTGGCCTTTGTGAGAAGCTTAGGATTTTCCCAAACCCCAAACTGGCTCCCCTCAGACTCATTTGCCCATTTGTTTTTGCCCTTCCTTTTGCCACCTTTGTCAGCCCCAACATCCTTCATTTGGTAGTCAGTAGATGTAAAAATTACAGAAAGGAAATATTATGGCTTTAGATGTTGCATAAAGAGATCTAAAAGAGGCCTCTAGAGACTCTAAGTTCCTATGAGGAACACAGCCAGCGCACCACTGTCCTTTTACGGGGTCCCTGTCTTCCTGATGGAGCCTCAAGAGTCATGAGTAGGTTCAGCACTATTTTTTAATGATCACTGTCCTAAACTTGGTTATCCAGTTACAAACAGAAACTAAGTTTAAAAGCCACCTATCCAACTTTATAATTCCAAAGTACAACTTTTTGGCATTTAGCTGGCTATTTTTTTAACTCTTTGTAAAAGAAATTTGTATCTATAATGAAAATCTCCATTTGTAAGGGCATCTTCCTCTACACAAACCACTAGAAACTGTTATAATGGGAAAGATATTTACTTAAAAGTTTACATACAAAACCTTACCTTTGTTTAAGGTCCTTTTCCTGACTCTCTTGCCTTAACTGGACTTTTACCCATACCCTTCTTTGTCCTGGCAAATAATGATGTTTACATCTAAGTTTTGTGCTTTTAAGGTATAAATTTTCTTCTTGTTTCACCTAAGAGTTATCTTTTTGGGAGTGTGAATTTAGAGTTGCCTAGTTAACAATTGCTTAGGGCAATGAAACAGGTAATTAGAAGTGTAATGATCTAAATGGGGGAAAACAAAAACTAACTAGAAGTGGGCAAATGCAGAAACTTGATGAAAGCTTTAAGATCTGCTTCTGTTTGTATGTCTATATGTATATGTGATATTTCATATGATATGAAATAAACAGGTAAATAAAGCTAGTTTTAAGATTGTTGGTAAAATAAAATAGAAACATTTTCAGAATTGTTGGTATTAAATATAATTCAGACATTTTTGCCTGGTTCTGTTGGTCAGATAGGTTTATGCTGTCTCTGATATGTGTTTTAAGGTCATGAAACTACTTCTGTTATATTTCATATACATGCCTAGTTAATCTGTAAGCTAAAGCTGTAAAGTCTGACTGCTAGGCTTTCCTGAATCCTTGCGCACATCTTGCTGTAAGCTTATGTTTTTGATTTTGAACCTCTGAATTCTGTAGTCTGAACAGGTGGCCAGGGTGAGGAGTGGGGACATATGAGTGTTCAGAGTACCTTTACAATTAGCTGCAAGGAAAAGCCAAGCTCAGTTTGGACCCATTCTCCCAGGTCCAGCTATGCCTCTTGGTCTTCCTGAAAAGAGGCAAGGCATTGATGACAACACACTTTGAGATGCATGCATGTACTTTGAGGTCTTATAATTGAACTGGGTAACAATTTCAAAAACTCCAAGGAAAAAAATGGACTTAAAACATTTCCAACTTAACATCAACCAGAATAAGAATGAATTATGTGGGATGGTACTTAAGGGAAACTAAAATGACTTTTTTGACTTTTTTTGTTTAAAACATTACTGATTCTTTTTATATTTTGCTTTCCAGAGTCAAGAAAACTTTTTTCTTTCAAAGTTATCTATAGCTGGTAGCAACTGGGTCAAAACTATATGTTTGTGAGCAAAATGGACTTTTCTTTCTACCTGATTCTTCCAGAATTTGAAAACTATTCATGAGCATTCTTATTTTATGGCAACATAAGTTTGTATAAATTCAGTAAGAATCTGTTTCCTTTTGTAACAGAACACAAGTGGAGACATTAGCTATTTTACTAAGGCTCTGTCTGGAATGTATATTCTCAAACATGACCAGATTGCTTTGAGGAATTGAGGTTGACTTTATAAGACCAATAGACTTGGGAAAACACAAGCCTAGTATCTTGTTTATGTGATTCTCTGACAAGGTTCCTGACCTTGTGGCAATTAAAGAATGTCACTTTCTGACAGGCCCAGGAACCTCGGGATATTTGTGGGACCTCAAAAAAGAGGAATTTACCCTATTCGTATAGGTATTACAGAGCCTTTGGCTTGGTTCCTAAGCATCCAGGGGTTTTTAAAAGTCAAATCTGAAATTTTTATAACAATGTTCCAGCAAAGCCAACTTTAAAAGAGCCTATATGGCATACCACTATTCTTGATGCACTTTATGTAAACAATCAGGCCAAGTATAATAATGAGACTAACACTTAATTGGCTAGTAAAGGTCTTAGTATTATTTATTCTTGGTAGAAATGGGGGACTGAAAAGAGAAAAAAATATGTTCTGGAAGAAAACCTATAATAAACCCATTATTAGATAACAACTTTTCATTTGTTTGTTTGAGGTTTTATTATTTACCTACTATCCAAACCAAATTCTAAGTTGTTAGTTCCTTCAACTACCTGGCTGTGACTCCTCAGACTAATGTTTCCCATTTTTCTTTCACGCTTATTACTTTAATTGACAGAAATTTAAACTGTGCTTTTCTTAAAGCCCTATGTAGTAAAGTTAGATTACTTGATATAAACTTTGGAAGAAATCACTACAGCAATTTATATGTAAATGGCTTTTGTGCCTGCTGATATATGAACTATCCAGACAGTTCACTGGAACATCTGATTCAAACTGTAATCCAGAAAAATCTGCCAGGCCTCCACTGTTTGCCTACTCCAACTGAATGCACTTAAGAGACTCTAGAAAACTAGCTTATAGGCGACTCTGACATTAACTTTTGTTTTTCTTCTGTGTCCATAGACATGCCTCTTATTAAAGATCTTTTGCCTGCATCACATATAAAGGCCTAGATTTGAAAATGTAGGAGCTCAGAAAATGGTACCCCAAAATAAAAGCCTCAAAATTTGCTCTCTCTGATCTTCTCCCACCCTTCTGTCTCTGGTCTCTCATTCTTTCCCAAGATTAGCCATAGAAACCAGAATCCTTTTTCCCTGAGGTGGTTCATAGAAACCAGAATACCTTTTCCACAAAGCCAGCCAGAAAATGTAAAAATATTACTCTAACTACCCCCAGCCTCCACAACACACACCTTTCTGTGTAAAAATTGACCGAAGAAAAATTATCTGACCTGTCTTGTTTGATTGTAGGTCCCAAGATTCCCATTCCAGAGAGGGCTCTGCCCAATACTCAGAAGGAAAGAATGCTGCAAAGAAAGGCCAAGAAGAATCTAACTGGACAGGCCTTGCTACATTTCCCCACTCAGTCTATTACCATTATATCACAGCTTTTTTGTTCAATCATATTTCTACATGGCTGTCCATACATTGTTAAACCTAAGCATAAACATGGAAAACTTCCCCTGCATCTTTGGGTCTTCATTCAGAAGACTCCTGTGTCACATAAAACTATGACCCAATAAATTTATATGCCTTTTCTTCTATTAATCTGCCTTTAGTAAGTGATTTTTCAGTGATCCTTCAGAGGGCAAAAGGAGAGTTTTTCTTGGCCCTTACAAGAGTCCATCTGCAATGCCATCTCCTAGAATAGGCCACAGCTGTTTAACTGAACGGAGCTATTCTCATGACTAACAGACTGATTCTAGAAGATATGGGATGCTTGTTAAAGGGATTTCTTTTCCCCTTTGCCAACTTTGTATCTCACAATCTCTAACCCAAACCTACCAACTTGAATACTCTAATATGTGACACTCTAAAAATTAAAGTTTCAAATGGGGGACTAAAGGAAAACAAAAATATTCACCTCAAAATACTTCCTTGACATATTTTGAGATGGCTATTCAGAGGGCCTGCAGACAGAATAGCCCTGAAAAGCTGCCTTTTGTGGACGAGATTTGCATCTCTAGAGGAAATCTCCATTGGTGAAATCAACAGGCAGGCTTTCTCTTCTCACCTCTTTGTCTGGGTCTTGGAAGAACGGGAAGAACTGGCTCATGAGAGAAAAAGGCTCAGAGTCTCACACCTCTAGGGGTTTGACAGTAACTTATTCTTTCTGAGAGCTGCTACCTGTGAGGTTTCATCTACAATAACAAGACTGTCTCAAAAAATAAAAAAAGGAAAGGAATATACAGAAAAATAAAAGTGAGGTAGAGAAACAGCCGAGTTAGTTATAGCTTGGCAGCTGCATTATTTAAACATGGTTTGAACAGCTGGCCTCCTTTGATTGGCCAAACTTCTGCGACTGGTACAAGAGTAGGCTATAATCTGTTTACAACTCCATTTAGTTTGCAGTTCACGATATACAGAGACATCTTTAGGCCAAACTTAAAACATGTAAGAAGGCAGTTTTGGACTAAACTTGATTTAACAAAAGAATCAATCATCTGGTCCTTTCTTTGAGTTTTCATATTTTGTATGACTCCAGTACACATGTGTGTATCTTAGTATATCTTGTATGCATTTTTTCCTATTAATCTGCCTTTTGTCAGTTTATTTTCAGTGAACCTGAAGAGGGCAAAGGGGAAGTTTTTCCTTGTCTTCTGTGGAGAACATCACAGGGCCTTCTTCCTAGCTCCCAGAGCACAAACATTCCTTCACTGGCCCTCTGTAGACAATTTAGGTCAACAGCTCAGCAACTGATTTGAAATGTACAAAAATCCCATTACCTCTTCCCTGAAGCATATCCTTTATAACACCTATGCTCAAGGCAGTGGTCTTGGTGTCAGAAGAGAAAAGAATCAAATTCTAGAACTTTAAAATTACAAATGACTATGACATGGAAAACAAGTATGCTCTCCCCAGAGCCAAAACAAATATACCTATAATAATCTAGATGGAAACTTTCTGATGGATATTCTGGGTTTATTGAAAAGCAGAGATCACAGTTCTCAATGTGAGCTTTGGTCTTGTTCAAATTATGCTGGTTCCCATTATAATTAGAGGCAAACAGATTACTTTCTTCCTCATTACCCTTTTTAAAAAATGAGTATTTTGGCCAGGCGCAGCAGCTCACACCTATAATCCCAGCACTTTGGGAGGCCGAGGTGGTTGAATCCCTTGAAGCCAGGAATTTGAGACCAGCCTGACCAACATGGAGAAACCTGTGTTTACTAAAAAATACAAAAATTAGCTGGGCATGGTAGCACACACCTGTAGTCCCAGCTACTAGGGAGGCTGAGGCACAAGGATTATTTGAACCTGGGAGGTGGAGTTTGCAATGAGCCGAAGTCACACCACGGCACTCCAGCCTGGGCAACAGAGCAAGACTCTGTTTCAAAAAAATAAAAAAGAGTATTTTGTTGAAAAACAGGAACAAAAACCCTAATATCATTAATTGCTAACAACACTTGTAGGCAGATACAAAGAAATGCACTCACTGAAATACACTCTCACACATATAGAGCACTCACCACACAACCCCTTTATATATTGAGACATTATATATACAAATTCTTAGCTATTGTAGTCACTGATTAGTCTATTCCAGATATTCTCCAAGTTTATATAGTAATTACAAATGGATCTCTTAATTTGAGTCTGGACTTCCTCTATGATCTCTGTTTTTTGAGGCTTTCAACAACTTCACCAGGCATAAAAACCTGGCAATAACTCTTCCATTATAGATTTGATTTCTGTAAAAGGAAGTAATTTGATAGCCAAGGCTGGCTCTCCCTTGCTCTTTCTTTCTCTCTCTTTATCTCTTTCCCTGCAGTACTCAGCATACTATCTACACTTCTACCTTCTTTCTTTGAAAGGAGAAATTGCTTTTCTTCACCATTCAATTGCAAAAAAAAAAAAAAGAGAGACCATGGACCCATAGTGTGTATCCATATCAACAGTGTAACGCAAGTCCATATTTTGCCATCAGAAAAGCTTAATTTCCTTTACAATAAAGACTCATTTCTTCTCACCTGAACCACCTAAGACTTCCAGTGGCTAAGCTCTGGTGAATCTAAAAACAATGACATCCCTAGCAACCCTCTCTAACACAAGACATTTTAAAACTTCCTTCTTTTGTAGGTATATTATCAGCCTGGATGACAGCAAGACTTTGCCTCAAAATATATATATATATATTCATTTTGAGCTTCCAGTCCCAGTTAATGCAATCATTATAAATATATTTACGTAAAACCTGATAAAATCTGAAAATAAAACACAATTAGAGCATACCAGAAATTTACATCACAGTGTGAGATAATTTTACCCTAAGTACTTTCACTTGAGGTCAAAGTCATTTCGGCATCTGCTCCTAGTGTTCCTATCGTTTCCTGAAATTGACAGTGATTGGAGAGCACAGTAACGTGCTGTCTGTTAACTATCTACAATATTACCTCATACAAAAACATTCAACATAACCATGCCTAGACTTGAAAGATCTGGCTGCCTGAATTCTTTCATGGCTCCTCCCTGGAAACTTATAAATGACTTAAAGTCATGGGATTTGCTGGACTTGTGGCTTAGGTTATGCTAATTCTGCTAATAAAATTTTACACCAAGCAGGCTTTTCTGTTCTTTGCATTCAGTTGTTTTTTGTCGGTCTGTTTTTTCCTACGTGAAAATTAAAGGAATCGAACCAAAGACCCACAAGTTCTCTTCTCGCAAGACCAGAGTACTAGGTTTGAATCTTGACTTGGCCACCTGGGACGTGAGTGACATAGGCAAGTTAGTTGAGCCATCACACCTCACTTTTTTCATTTGTAACATTCTCATCCCAGGGTGGTTGTGAACATTAGGGAAAACATGCATACATAACAGGCTTGGTGCTGTGCCAATTCTTTGCTACTCCCATGGATACCTGGAGGATAACTCCCTTCCTCTTGAATATGGTCTGGCCTTAATGATTTGCCTGAACAATAGACCTCTGAGGCCAGGTCATAAGAAGTCTTTTGGATTCAACCTGGGCTTCTGAGAAGAGTAACTCTGGAAACCTAAGCTACCATGTAAGAAGTTCAACAGCTTTGAAATCACCACACTGGAAAGGCCATGTAGAGATACCTTAAACATAGAGAAGAAGATATTCCTGTCTTACCCTGAGCTCAGCCCCCAGATACGTATTTCATCCCAGGGAAAACCCTCAAACACCATGGGTAGCAGAGACTAGACCTAGGGAATCCCACCAATTTCTGCCCAAATTGCAGATTCATAAGCAAAATAAATGACTGTCATCATTTCAAGTCACTGAATTTTGGGGTGATTTTCAGGTTATATAGCAAGAGATAACAAGAGCACCCACAAACGATCCTCAAGGGACAGGCAGCTCCTAATTCATCTTTATATTCCCAGGAGTGTCAAATCCAGAGTTTCATAGGTGTCTGTTTACTCTTCATTGCCAAAGAAATGCTGTGCCAGTCAGTAGATAGTGGCTGAAAACTCAGTTTTGCACTTACCTACGGTGGTGCTGCACTGAATGAAGCCTTCCTGATGCTCCATTGATTGGCCTCCTGTTTGAAGCAGTGCCCTTATCTTTAGCTAGAATTCTGCAAGCTCCCTGAAGAGCCACAGGGACACAACCCCACTGAAACAACCTCAAGGAAATTTCTGGCAGGACTGAAACATCAAGAGAACACACAAGGAGAGCACTCACCTTAATGGAATTTGCCTACGCAAGAATGACGCACTTGGGAACTAAAATATGAACCCTTATAGTCAATGAGTTTTGCAGCATACATATTTCTTGCCAAATCACTGGTAGACCAAAGCACAACAAATTCCATTTAGTTGCCTTGATAAAACACAGATAGGCTGACAGCACCAGTGATCTTGGGGCTACAGGCAGAGTGGCGCTGCCCCGGCATCACTTGGGCTGGCTGGGAGAGTTTACTCCTCCCCGAGAGCTCCAACGGGACACGAGGCACTTTCAGCGGAGACACTGTTTGTGGTTTTCTTTAATTTTTTTTAAAAACTTTTTTTCCAAAGGGCTCACTAAAAATCCACTTTGAGGAATGAAGAGGAGAAAACTTTTAGAGAAAATGATGACACCTTTCTGTATGAGATATTTACTAAAGAAAAACATAGGCCAAGAATACTTTGTGTGAACACCATGTCTTCCATACAGTCATATTTCCCAGACTTAAATCAGGATTCACAATGTGAACTTACATGAAATTCTGGGCGTCCAGATATGCACAGTGGCATGTCAGCAAACCAGTCTTTAAGAGCTAGAAGAAAAAAAGTGATACCGAAATTCATCTCCTCCTCCATTTGCAATCATCATAAATGATGTTTGCAGTGAGAATATACCGGATTTTTTTAAAAAACAATAATTAAGTTAAATGCTTTCAAACTAGATTATATACAATGTTTCAGCTGCGAGAAACTTTAAAGATCCTTTTATTTTTTAAACTAGAGCTTTTCTTTGAAGCAATGCCACAGAGGAAGCCCCATTTGCAAAAGAGGTGAAATGCAGAGATGCTCTTTGTTGGATGGGAGTTTGCAGTAATCCTTGAAATACTTGGCAGTATATGAAACAACAGATCTATGCCCACAATCTCATTTTGCAAATTAGGAAACTAAGGTCTAGAGAAGTTTCACGTAAGCCCAAAGCCACACAGCTAAGTCAGTAGCATTGCCAAAACTAGAACCCAGGAATCCTTAATCCCAAGTGAGGTTCTGCAGGCTCACTCTGATAAGTTCAGACTGGCCACATAGCCTGTGGACATTGGCAGGTGGCTTAGTATGAGAGCAGTGCATCACCTTCAAGGCAGTCAGGCAGCTGCCACAATCCTGAGGCTGGCACCCCATATACACAGCAGGTCACCCTCAACCAGCCGAGACTTACCTAAAGCAGCATCACCAACCAATAAGCATCACTCAGAGACATGGCTGTCTTAACTTAAGATGAGAAAACTGACACCGTCTAACTTTAAAATGCCTGTTTCATACTTCTCTCCCAAATTTTATTCCCTGGAGCCTAGACTATCATACTGAGTTCCCTGCTTGAGAATAACATTTTTCCACTAAGCACTCAGTCTTTGGCGTTGTAGTACATTATTTCTCTTTAACACTACCCTACACAATGCCATATGGATATGAATACACAGCCTGGCTGAAGTGAAGCAAGCACTGATAAGATACTCGGTGGATTTAGGCAGAGTCGTTCCCAATTTTCTTGAAGAAAAATGTTAAATTATTTAGAAAATTCCCTCTAATTTCACTTTAAATTTTCTGTATAGATATGCAACTAATATATTCTTAGTTGTCATATGCATTCAGAAATGAAAACTCAGATTTCTTGAGTTGGAAACTAAGTAAATTTAAACAAAAAATTAAACAGATATGGATCCATACCACCCAAACCTCCTCTTCCTCATTCTTCCTGGGTTTGATTAATGACTTTCTGGTGCCAGTTGACTAGAACATTAAGCCTCACCAGTCCAAACATTTGAGTAATCCTGGAGTTTTCATCTAAATTTTTCAGAGCAAGCCAAGCATCCACCCACCATACTCCAGACATGACTTCAGAACATTTTTTTCCATTCTCAGTCTTTAAAACAGCCTGATGCTGATTATAGTAGCTTCCACCCACCATTTAAATGACTGAGTAATACTATAGAAGGTTTGTCAAATCAGAAACATATTTAGAAATTTAAGGCTTGCTTGGGACTGTAAAATAGAAGGAAATGTAAAGACTGATATATTTGGGGATATATAATTTTTATAAACAGAAAATATTAAAAAGAAGCTTGTAGCCACAAAGAAGCTTGAAATGAGGTTTAACTAACCAGAACTGCCCCCACCACCACCTGATCTTTACCTTACAACATTCCTACTTAGTTTAACAATGTGATTAAAAAGGTGGACTCTGAAATTGAACCATTTAAGTTCAAGCTCTGGCTCTACCTCTTAATACTTATACAACCCTAGATAAATTAAACCTCTCCATATCTCAGAGGATGGAGATGAGGATTAAGATGAGTTAATAACAGTGTCTGGCTCAGAGTAAGATCAAAATAACTATTAGCTATTAACTATTTTCCTCATAGGTTTGTTGTAACTTAGGGTGGTTATGAGGATTAAATGGCATTATTATGTAAATCATAGTACATGATATAAAGGCTTAACAGATGTTCTTCTTCTTCTTCTGATTATAATTATTATTATTAAATAATAGAAATTTACAACTGAAAGGAATTTTTAAAACTTAACCAGATCAAAACTCTCATTTTAAATATGAGAAAACTAAAGCCGAGAGAGGGAACAAATTGTCCATGACAACAAATTGTCCATGACAACAAATTGTCATTCAGTATACCACAAAGCTAGGATTTCATTTATTCACTCATTCATTCATTCATTCATTCATCCATATATTCAACAAGTATTACTGAACAGTAACCAGCCAAGTCAGTCAGCCCAGTTTTAGTTATAGGATATAGAGAGGAACACAATGGGCAAAGTTTGTGGGATTTGAATATTGGTCTTGGCCCAATGCACTTTCCACTACAGTGCTTGCAGTATGAAGCTGAAATAGACCACGAATTGACTTGATATCAACAAAAAAAAATATGCCTTTAACTAGCTTTATCTTCTTGGAGAAACAATTTTAGCTCTATGTGCCTTGATTACTTCAAAGGTAAAATGAGAAGGATGTTTTAAGGGACCTCCCAGATATGTCATACAATTGCTCTACCTATGCTTTTATCTCTTAATCATCTAATTCTCGATCCACTAGAACACACGTTGTACTCACCAAAGATCTCATCTCCAGGAGAGAATGAATGTAACATCTGTTGACAATCTAACAGATAGGGACAAACCAAGTTTCTATTTCTATACTTAGATAAGTTCAGATGGTAAAAAAAAAAAAAAAAATACAGAGAGAGAGATCTAAGATGGCCGATTAGCAACATCTCGGGAATGTAGCTCCCAGTGAAAGTGCAGAGAATGAGTGGACGCCACACTTTCTGATGAATTTTTGTTGCCCACAGACTGGGAGATTCCCGGCAGAGGAGCCACAGGGGTCGCCAGCGTGACTCTTTTGGCCAGCGCAGCTGTTTTGCCGGTGCCCCAGCATAGCGCTTCTCTGTGCAGAGTATACGGGATGGACGGGCTCGGCTGGTCCCATCCTGACAAGGAAAACAGCAATTGGAAGTGCTGAGGACTGAGAGTTTCACAGCAAGCACAGTGAACTCGGGAAGGTCCAGCTCTGTGGGGAATGGGCATCCAACAAAGAAAAACTAAGAAACAGAAAAACTTCATCACCGGGCGGAGAGAGATCCAAGATAGCCACGTAGCAGCAGCTCAGGATTGTAGCTCCCAGTGAAAGCTCAGAGAGCGAGTGGATGCCGCAATTGCAGACGAATTTTTGATGCCCACAAACTGGGAGATTCCCGGCGAAGGAGCCACACGGGTCGCCAGCAAGACTCTTGTGGCTGGCGCGGCTGTTTTGCCGGTGCCCTGGCGCGGCACTTCTTAGTGTGGAGTTTACGGGACTGGGTGCCCTTTTAGTCGGGCTCAGCTGGTCCCATCCCCAAAAGGAGAACAGCAATTGGAAGTGCTGAGGACTGAGAGCAAGCACAGCTGAACCCAGGAAGGCACAGCTCTGAGGGAAAGGGGCGTCCACCAAAGGAAAACTAAGAAACAGAAAAAACTTCATCACCAACAAGCCGGACGTCCACTCAGAGAACCAATCTGAAAGTCGGCAATTACAAAGACGACAGGTGGATAAATCCACAAAAATGGGAAGAAACCAGTGCAAAAAGGCTGAGAACACCCGAAATCAGAATGCCTCTCCTCCTACAGGGGATCGCAGC